>JAEIJG010000247.1:0-33257 GCA_037289395.1 Beauveria scarabaeidicola | reverse complement strand
GGGGGGGGGGTGGGGGGGGGGGGGGGGGGTGGGGGGGATGACAACGGTTGATGCAGAGAGGGCGCATGACCAGCGTTGAAAATTGGAGTCTCAAGGAAACAAACTGCTGAACAAAAGAAAATAGATGAATAGTTCTCTAGGTACATCGTGGTGGTGTGTAGTAAGTAGTAGTGATGGTGGTGCCTGAGAATTGAGGGTTCGCGTGAGAGAAACACAGTAAGTGACTTGGGCGAACGTTCTTTGACCACTTTGGCGGTGTATTCGTATGTGGACAACGCACCCCATGCAGAGAGGATATTCTTAGCGCCCGCTTACATTCTTCCGGCCGTCACCCGGTTTTTTTTTTTTCGCTTTGATTTCCAGCGGTGATGACTGCTAAAAAGAAAGAGGGAGGCCGGGGGGGGGGGCAGCAACAAACTCCCCAGACAACGCAGATGCCCCGTTTTGCTGTCTACCAGTAGTTGCCCGTTGCTGGGGTGGCGTGAGACGGCGCACTACTGGTAAAAAGAATTAAAATAATTTTTCAAAAAAACGAAAGATCATCAAGGAAGAGAAAGGGAGAAAGTTAAAAAAAAAAACATTTTAAAAAAATTAAAAATTAAAAAAGCTAAGCCGATGTGCAGACACCCGCGCCATGGCCCATCATCAATCACACTGCATCGGCCGGCCACCCACCCATTCCGATTCGAGCCAGGGTCCTTTGCAAGCACTGACCAGTCATTGGTTGTACAAAGCCAATGGTGTGGTGCATTATTTTTTTTAGCGGATGTTGCCGATTCTGCGAGCAATAAAAAAGTCATACATGGCAATCTACAACCACGACCAAATCGACGCAGTTGTCTGCTCAACTTTTTTGTTTTCATCATTTCTTCCCATGCAAAAGCGTTGGGACTCCTCCGAAATCCCCCCCCCCGTTTTACATCAGAAGCGGGGGGCGTTGCAGAATCGCGTTCTGGGACCAGCAGGCAGGCAGGCAGGCAGGCAGGCAGGGCAGGTGGTCGGTCCGTTGACCGACCGCTTCTTGCGGTTACACCTGGCTCGACGGAGATGAGCAAACGACTTGTAGGGGAAAAAAAAGCATACAGACACACAAAAGTCAAGAAGACACAACAGATCAAGAAGAAAAAAATGGCAGCTTTGCTAGCTTGCTAGCGAATAAACCTCACGCAACGAATCAAAATCTTTAAAAAAAAAAAAAAAGCCACAGAAAGAAAACACCCCCGCTTCGGCTGCTGCCCGAGAGGTTGATTACCTGCCTACCTATTTTATTGCCTACCTACTGATACGGTATACGGTATACGGTCGTCGGTATACCTACCTACGGATACAGGACCGCATGCACGCAGGCACCCGGCAAGTCCCGTCGCATTGGGGGAGACGACGGTCACCGTGCTGACCACCCTCTGGCGATCGCGTCGACAGCAAATAACGTCAGACAAACGCCTCCTTGTAAATATTTCGTCAGTCGTCTCTGATCGATGGCCCTACGGAGTACTGGTACAAATCAATTAATTACTCGGCAATGGATCCAACGGACTATGATTCCCTGTGCGGCGGATAACATCTCCGATCGCCTCCTTCCCTTTCTCATGTCGACTAGCACGTGCACACGATGGACTTTTTCTCTTATATTGTATATTTTCCATATTCTTCCCACCTAGACTCCGCCATGCATAATTCATAATCTTGTATATTCTTCTTCTTCATCCTTCATTATCCCACCTTCTCTATATCAGCGACTCTGTAGGCGGTGGCAGCGGCTTCCGCGATGCCTCGCCCCTAGGAGGCAGCGGCGGGTGCTGCTGCGTTGGGCTCGCCGCTGCCGCTGGTGATGCTCCCGCGAGATGTGCTGGCTTCCGCACAATCGGTGGCTTGTTTCCCCCGCTCTCCTTAATCTGTGACTGTTGCGACAACGACGATTCTGGCCGTGGCGGGAGCTGCGAAATGGTGGTTGGCGTTGCAGGCGGCTGCTGTCCCACCCCGTGTCGTCGCGGCGGCGGCGGCGGCGGCTGCTGACGCTCCGAGTCGGTGCTCCGCAGCGACATCATCGATGCGTGATCGTCCGCCATGGCTATCTTGCCCATCTGCGCCGGCAGCCTTGCCGCATCCGACGGCACTGTGCGCCGCGGCATCGCCACCTTTTCGTACGGCGAGCTCGAGAGGCTGCTCGCCGCCCCCGGCGAGGCCCTCGACACCGCCACCCAGTCGGGCTCGTCGCTCGGCGTAAACGGGTTCGACGCCCGCTGCGGGTTGAGGCTCATCGGCTGCCCGTTGCGGTCAGTCGGGATGGGAATGTGCGCCCGTGCCGTCTGCCGGTGGTCCAGCCACCACTTTTGCTGGTCCGAGCTGGCCGCCGGCAGACCTGGTTCTACCGGGTCGAACCCGATGAGCTCCTCGTCCTCCGTGTCCAGGTCGCCTCCCAGCACCGAGCCCCCCGTCTCGCCGAGCTCCGCCCTGCGCCGTTCGTACAGCTCCGCGCTTATGGCCTCGCGCCGCCGCTCGTCGACGATGCTGACTGTGCACTCAAACGTGCCGTACACAGGCCGGTGGTCCGAGATGCGCAGCGGCGCCGAGTTGTAGCTGAGCTGTCGCAGGTTCGGGCCTCGCCGCAAAATCCGATCTGTCCACGCCGGTATTCTCGCTTTTTCACTGTAGACTGTTAGATGACGTGACAGAGATGGTGGTGGCTGACGTACGAGCTGTCATAGGTATCGGTTCCCACATCAAACTTGTATGTAGGCATAAAGTTGATGCGCGCTTCCGAGTAAAACGGAAACGCCAGCCCGGCAACCATTTGTAGATTCAGCTGGTCATTCTCATACAACCTTGACAGATTCCGTTGCTGCACCAACGTACGCGCAATCTCGAGACCCAGTCCAATGCGGTAGTTGAAATCACCGAGCCAGATGATGGCATCTACACTTGTTAGCTTGAAAACTTGCCCAGGCCAGTCGGTCAAGACATACCGTGATCATCGATACCACGGTTACGCTGAAATCGCAACCCGTTGTGAATCGTTTCATAATCTCTATTTCTCTCGTCATAATTTGCAAACCCAGCCGCCAAATGGGCTGTGACAAAGCAAATGTGCGTGTCGGCATAGTCTAGTCGAATCGCCACCGCACCCTTGTTGCCCGCCATGCCAGACATGCCCGTCTTCTTGACACTCCCTTCGACGTTCTTGATATTGGGCAGGCTCGATGCCTTAACAAATATGCACAATGCCGCGCCAACCAGCTGTCCACTGCGTAAAAGCACGTACGGTTCGCCCCCGGTCCTGTCCTGGCGCTCGTTCAGGGCATTCTTGACAGCCTGCTCCCAGAGAAACTTGCGCGACGGATCGCTGTTCATGATTTGCTGCGGGCTGAGCTCGACAATTTCCTGAAAGGCCACGACGTAGATTTCAGGGAGGTCCTTGCCAACGTCCCGCGGGAACAGCCACGCCGACAGATCTTGGCCTATGCCTTCTGTCTTACCATTGAGGTTGAATGTACCAACCCACAGGTTGATATTCTCAAACGACGTGTATTCGTCGCTGCGCTTATTCAGCTCTGCAGAGGTAAAGTCACTGATGGGATCACACAAGTTCACCGGCGCTTGTCCAATCAATCGACCCAGGAGCATATCAATGGTGATTTGCCGCGACGGGTCAACAAAGTTGTTGTGATAGAGTCGCTGCACAGACTTGCGCATATCCGCTACAGCTCCGGCTAGCGACATCTTTCCGTGCCGCGTAAATGACGACTTGAGCGCTCCTGTGCCGGCATAAATCTTGGACAGCGAGTCACCATTGTCGGCCCAGAGCGACGAATGACGCATCCAGAAATCGGACGCAGCGTATACGCCGCGGTGGCTGAGGAATGCCTCTCCTGCCATTTGCGAGATGAGGGTCTGGATTAAATTGGTCCGATCCAGGCAGTCGAGACAGTTTGTGCGAAAGACGCCTTCTTGCTGCAGCACGACAACTATTCTCGTTTCCTTGCTGCGCAGGCGCTTTTCGTCGTCAGCTTCCTCTGCCAAGAAATACGCGAATCCATCGATTGAATGCTCAATGTAGCGACGGATATCTCGCGCAGCTTCGTACCCGCCAGGGCCCTTGGTCTCGGCATGAAAGTCGAAGTGAGTCTGCCGCAGCATGGCGTGATCATCTGTTCCGCCGCCTGGACGGGCGCGACTCAAAGAGCAATGCTTGATACCAGTCTTGTAGGCCTTACTCAGCTCAATCTCACCGGGCTTCGTATCGCTCAGTAGATTGACGACATGCACCGCACTATACATGGTTTCGAGCTCTTCAAAATGCTTGTTAAAGGCAGGTTGTGTAGCATCCGCTGGTCTTGTTATTGTGAGCTTTTGTCGTCCGGGTATCAAATCGGCCGCCTGCTCCCAGAACACGGGAATCGAGCCGCGGACCTGCACGTAGGAAAAGACGGTGCCCGTGGCGCTCCAAAAGATAGTTTCCGACTCGACAAAGTTGGCAACATGGCCGTCGTCGTCGATACCGCGAGCATGGAAGCGAGTGCCGGCCCGGCGACAAGATAAGCGAGATATGAGTGTCAGATACGATGCCTGTCCACTGTTGTCTTTGAGCGGCGAGGCGCTGTGGGGTATTGTCATGGTTTTGCAGAAACCACGAATGGCAGAAGTCAGAATGCGGGATTCGTCCAGCGCCTCCCGCTCTAGCGGCAACAGCCTTGAACGAAATTTGACCAAAGGGCTAATCATGAATGAGTTCCACAGATACATGTCGTTGAAGCTGTCAATATGGAACGAGTCCGCGTTGATTGGGCGGTCTTGGAGTCGGTTCGTCACGTCGAAATCGGTGCTGTAGTAGAACGAGCCGTTGCTTAAAATCTTGCGCAGCTCATGACAAGGATGCTCAACCACCAAATCACGGTGGCTGAGGCTCTGACCATAGGACTGGGTGCTGTACACCGAGGAGACATCGGATGATTCGGTTTCGTAGGATTCGAGAGGCACCACATCGTCGTACTCGTCGGTGCTGAGGCAGTAAAAGGCCACGCTGACAATCTTTTCAACCGTTTCGCCGGGACGAACAGTCGCCGTGCGAGTCGCGTGGGTGATGACGGACAGGAAGACCTCGTTATTTGCGGTCATCAGGCCGAGCGTGCCGTAGATGGGCCGGTGGGTGAGGGGGCGATAGTGCCTCAGCAGCGCCTCGCTGAGGGGCGCAAACTCGACCATGCACCTGGAGACTGGGGACTTGTTGGTGGCCGGCAGCGACGTGTAGGAGCCATTGGGGATGATGTCGCTGGCCGAGGCACTGTACCGCAGGATGAGGGCGTGCGTCGACGAGACGATGGCGATGGCGCGGAACGGATGGTCGCGGATGTAGAGCTCGCAGGATTTTTCGGGCAATGGTGCCTGTGACGTCCACGGGTGGTCCATGGTCGGAGACTGGAGAAACGTGACAACGCACGGCGAAGTACTGCTGCACGGAGAGGGAGACTATGGCCAGGTGCTGCGCATGTCCGGCTGCTGGTGTTGATGCAGGATGGAGCCGGGAGCCCGGAGCCCGGAGCCAAGCTGGCGGATGACGTCGGTGAGATGAGACATGGCAAAGTTTATTGAATTACACGCAAAAAGTGCCATCTGACGCAGAGATTTGAGCCTTTGGCACACCCGAGTCTTCTTATTTAAACCCCTTTTCTTTATTCTTCATCTTTTTCTTTTCTAAAAATGGTAGGCATGTGGACTTGCCATCTTCATCTGTCTGCCCTTGCTCCAGCCAGACGCCAACATGGCTTGAACAAACTCCGACAGTAACGGCAGGAGACTCAGCCTTTTACCTGTCAAGTTTGTTCGTTCACTCGTATCATAGCGCTATCTTGGTCACACGGCCAAGCCATCCACTTGGACAGCTTGCGTCGGTAATGGTATCCCAGCTGCGCAAGGTAAGCTATGGAACAGCGCGCTGAAAAGAAATATAGCGAAAATATGACTTCAGATTCGACATTGAGATCATGCTCTCCAATGGAAAGCGTTCAGTCTCTTCCTATCATATGATTTTTGTAAGGAATCATCACCAGCCATTTTTAGAATGAAGAGAACCAAAAAATTCATGCGAGCCACAATTCGGATAAAATAGAGCGGCCAATTCTTGCTTACCTAATAACAGCGATTCAGTTCTGCTTTGTGTGGGCCCGACCGAGGTACCCTGCACGCGTTTTCTCGCAGTGGGGATACCTTTGCACCAGCGCGTTCATTCAAGGATCTTCCAGCCTCCGAGTCTGAATCTGGCTTCACCTTTGTATCAGTTTCTTCATCACTCACGCATGCCGCCAGCCAACACTCCCCTTACCGGTTGCGCATCACCTCCGCTACCGATTCTTGAATAGTCATGAGCGACTTTGGTTCTTACGGCGGCTCCGATGAGGAGTACGCGTCGGTGCGCAAGCACAATGCCGCAGTGGTACGTTGTTGACGACAGGAGCGCTGCGGCGGGAATCTCGACGGCTTACCATGAACCTCATGCAGGAAGCCGATCCGGACAGCTTCGAAAACTGGGAAACCCTCATCAAGGCGTGCGAAACCCTCGATGGCGGTTTGAACCGCAATTCCAGCCCACAGGCGCTCGCCACGTTTCGCGACGCCTACGACCGATTTCTCTTCAAGTTTCCTCTGCTCTTTGGCTACTGGAAGAAATATGCCGATCTCGAATTCAATATTGCGGGCCCAGAATCTGCCCAGATGGTATGTTGGTCAATCTGGAACAGCGACAAATCAGCAGCTAACCGGCGTGCCACAGGTGTACGAAAAAGGATGCGCTAGCATCACCAATTCTGTCGACTTGTGGACAGACTACTGCTCCTTCACCATGGAGACTACTCACAATCCACATCTCGTCAGAGAGTAAGTTAATTGTCCTTTTCCCTGCAACATATCACTCAACGCAGCACGCGCTTGCGCATCGATCCGCGGCCGCGAGCCTCGACAGACCCTGCCCTTGCAGTCTGCTGGTGAGATATCCGGCGCTCCCCAACTTTCTGGATGCTCCCTTACGCTCTGTCAGTGATGATGCCTTTTATCGCAACCTACCTCTATCCCCGGTTCAGATTGCTCAACCACCCGATGCCTAGCATCACTTCCCTCGCTGGATACCCAGTCCTGAAACTGGATGTCATGTTGTCATGGCCCTTGTATTTACCCTCACTCCCACATTCCTCCCGTAACTACCTTGTGAGATCGCATCTAACGCTGACCTAGGCTTTTTGAGCGGGGCGCCTCATTTGTCGGGCTGGACTTTTTGGCGCACCCTTTCTGGGACAAGTACATCGAGTACGAGGAGAGGCAGGAGGCGCAAAATCGCGTTTTTGCGCTTCTGGCCCGCATTGTGCGCATTCCAATGCACCAATACGCGCGCTACTACGAGCGCTTCCGCGCTCTCGCTCACACACGGCCGCTGGCCGAGGTCGTAGATGCAGACACATTGACCAAGTTTCAGGCTGAGATTGCTGAGGAAGCGCCCGGTCAACGACCAGAGCTTGATGTGGAGCGTGATATACGGGCCAAAATTGACGGCATGTATTTTGAATTGTTTCAATCTACGCAGAACGAAGTGTCGAAGCGTTGGACATACGAATCGGAAATTAAGCGCCCATACTTTCACGTCACGGAGCTGGAACATTCTCAGCTAAGCAACTGGCGCAAATATCTTGACTTTGAGGAGTCAGAAGGTGACTACAACCGCATAGTATGCTTGTACGAGCGGTGTCTGACGACGTGCGCATTTTACGATGAGTTTTGGTACCGCTATACGCGATGGATGTCTTCACAAGCGGAAAAGGAGTCGGAGACGAGGAGCATCTTCATTCGTGCGGCCACGATGCATGTGCCGGTGAGTCGGCCAGGCATTCGTATGCAATGGGCATACTTTGAAGAGAGCACAGGCCGGGTGGGTGTAGCGTTGGCGATCCACGAAGCAATCCTGATGAAGCTGCAGGACTGCATCGAGGTGATTGTTTCGTGGGCCAACGTGGAGCGCCGGCAGAATGGTGTCGACGCTGCCATTCAGGTGTACAAGGACCAGATTGACGCGCCGACGGTAGATTTGTACACCAAGGCAGCGCTGGTGGCTGAGTGGGCGCTGCTGGTGTGGCGCGGCAAGGGCTCGGCAGAGGACGCGCGCGCCATTTTCATCAAGAACGCGCAGTGGTACGCCGACAGCCGGCACTTTTGGGATAAGTGGTTCGAGTTTGAACTCGGCCAGCAGGTCGAGGGCAAGAGCGCACCGGGCCAGGCAGAGCGCATGCAGCACGTCTTTGAGGAGCTCCGCAGCAAGAGCCGGCTGTCGGCAGCGTCGAAGCAGGAGCTCGCGCAGGCGTACATGAACTACCTGGTGCAGCAGGGCGGCAAAGAGGCGATGAAGCAGTTCCTGGAGGTGGATCGGGAGATGTTTGGACCGGCGTCGGTGGGCGGCAAGGCATCATCGACAAAGGAGAATGGCGGACCGCAGGCCGGGGAGCTGGACGAGGCGAGCCGGCGCAAGGCCGAGACGCAGTGGCTCAAGTTTTACGAGGCACACTTTGAGCCGGTAGCTGATGCGCAGGGGACGGCAGATTTCAATTAAGGGATGTAATAGTTCAAGTTGGGATACCAGATGATGCCAAAAGCTACTATAGTATGTACGTTGGCGTTGTGTCTGTAGCTAAGAGGCCCGGCGCGGCCAGGAATCAGGGCGGTTATAGTGTTTGGCTATGTCAAGACAATTTGAATGTACTGTTTTTCAAGTCACGCATTGGTCAGATGCAAACGAAACAACAGCTCCGTGGTCGGTGAGAAGATGACGGCAGTATCTGATAAAGTTGAATCGGCCTGTGAATCTGCCGGTTATCTGGTGTGCGGCGGTTCACGGTCCCCTTGCGCTCTGAGATGGCCCGGTTCCGACTTTTCCCATGAAAGACGAGTCGTGGCGCGGCCACTCGGGGGCCAAAAAGATCAGATGAGTCAGCAACGAACGAACCGACAGCGGCGGCAAACGGCCTATATTGGGTTTCGAATTGTGTTTTAGCTTTTTGAACAGGAACAGATTTAGCAATCGCCACTGGGAAGTTTTTCCTTTTTCTTTCTTCTTGGATTCCACATTCACCATCATGAGTACGGAGTAGAATCCCATTGGATCATTCTCGTCACCTCGTTCGTTCTCTAGGCCAACCGGGTACGTTGGCTCGCTCGGCTTCCCACGTTCCACATCGACCCATTTTCTCAGGCCTTTTTGCCTCACGAAAAAAAGAGACCCGCCCGCCACGACCCGCCGTTGCGAGCACTCAGATGTTGCCAATTTCAATTGGGCCTGTGAAGCAAAGGGGTCCCAGAGCAACTCTTTAAATATTTTTTCTGCCCTGTAATGGATTGAGGAGTCAATGAGTGAAGAGAAGGTACCTGTGACGAAATCAGAGCGCGCGGTCCTCGGCTCTGCCCCAACACGGGTGCCCGTGGACCCTCTCTTCCACTTCCAAGCCCGCCGCCCTTTGGCCCTTTCTGCTGTTTTGTATTTCTCAGCCTCCGTCCCCCACAGCCGTTGCCACTTGCTTTCTTTTCCTCTTTCCCTTGCAAACACTGTTAATACAGTATCAGCAAGACTCTTGTATCATCGTGAGTTGGCCCCCCCATCCCTCATATTCTTGCCGAATCATCCCCGAGCTCTCGGCAAACACGCACTCTTCTTTATAAGTGCAAGGCCGTGTTTGCCCAAGCTGCGCAAACGCTACTCATTCACTCATCTGTCCACCCAAAATACACAATCTTGCTGATTTCCCCCTTCAGTGTTTCAAAATGGCTTCCTTTTCTCGCTCATTCGCCCGCGTCGCGGCGCGCAACACCTTTGCCACAGCCGTTCCCCGTCAGGCCTTGCGCAGCGGCCGCCGCTTCTACTCGTCTGAAGGCCCCAAGAAGTCGTCGTCGTCCGGCCTGCTCTACCTTGGCGGTGCCGCCGCCGCCGGTGGTCTCGGCTACTGGTTCTACCGCAACAACGCCGGCGTGGGCGCCAAGCTCGCCAACCCGACAAAGGCTGACTACCAGGCCGTCTACGACGAGATCGCGTCGCGGCTCGAGGAAAAGGACGACTATGACGATGGCAGCTACGGCCCCGTGCTGGTGCGTCTCGCCTGGCACGCCTCGGGCACCTACGACAAGGAGACGGGCACCGGCGGCAGCAACGGCGCCACCATGCGCTTCCACCCGGAGTCGGGCCATGGCGCCAACGCCGGCCTCGTCGCCGCCCGCGACTTTCTCGAGCCTGTCAAGGCCAAATTCCCCTGGATCACCTACTCTGATCTGTGGATCCTAGGCGGCGTCTGCGCCATCCAGGAGATGCAGGGCCCCATCATCCCCTACCGCCCCGGCCGCGCTGACCGCGACATGGCCGCCTGCACGCCCGACGGCCGCCTGCCCGACGCCACCCAGGGCCAGGACCACCTCCGCAGCATCTTTTACCGCATGGGCTTCAACGACCAGGAGATTGTCGCTCTCTCCGGCGCCCACGCCCTTGGCCGCTGCCACCGCGACCGCTCCGGCTTTGACGGTCCCTGGACCTTTTCGCCGACCGTCCTGACCAATGACTTTTACACGCTGCTCCTCGAGCAAAAGTGGGATTGGAAGAAGTGGGACGGCCCCAAGCAGGTATGTCGAATTGATTCATGGAATTGAAAAAGAATCAGTCAAATTAATCAATCGCATAGTACGAGGACAAGAGCACCAAGAGCCTCATGATGCTGCCCACCGACATGGCCCTGGTCAAGGACAAGGCTTTCCGCCCCCACGTCGAGCGCTACGCCAAGAGCAATGACGAGTTCTTCAAGGACTTTTCCGCCGTTGTCCTGCGTCTCTTTGAGCTCGGCGTGCCTTTTCCCGCCGGCAGCGAGTCGCAGCGCTGGACCATGAAGCCCACCTGGGACGAGAGCAAATAGACGCGCTGAAACTCGTGCGAAGCGCAAGGGGTAGTTGCATGCGAATGTGTAGATTTAGAAATTTAGACGATAGACGGCCAGACTGGCCCCAGCCCGAGCGGCTGTTTTGTTATGTTGTAGAGTAAAGCCGACAGTCCTTTTCTGTCAATGTACGTAAATTTTTTTTTTTCAAGTTTAAACAATGTTCAAGTACCTCTGTGCAGGATGACGCAGTGTGGCGTAGAAAAAAGTTGCCGGACTCTGCTATTGAAATGCTAACTACTCCGTACTCTCGAATGCTTTTTTTGACTATTGACTATTGACTTTTGACTTTTGCTATTGTATACGCTTTTTGTAATTCTTATTATTAACAACACACGAATCTGCGGTCTGGAACGGCCCGACTGGGTCTATCTGTCCTACATAAACGCCAACTCCCCTCTTCTCAATTTCCATGTTGCAACAAAAAATCCCCGAACAACAAATCTCCAAGGGGCCACGCAGTATCACGATTAAACCATTGGAACTTCTAGCCGATGATGGATTCAAGGGCAAGCCTGCCCCCCCCCCCCGACTTCTGAGGCGAAACAGTACACATGCATACACAGAAAGCGCGGATCAATTTGGCTGGTGATGAAGAGATTAGGCAAGCCCCAAGTCCTTCGGAGGCCAGCGTCGAATGACGCAGAACAAAACCATGACAATCTTGGCCAGTGATGATACGACCGGGAAAACCCTTGCTGTTTTCTCTGCGCTGCTGAGGCCTTCTTTTTTTTTTATCTTTTATCTTTTTTTTTACTAATGACTTTGCATGACATGGAGCTAATGGGAACATCTCAGGACTTATTGCCACTGCTTGTTGCCACTGGCTACCTGTCCTCTTTCCTTGCTTCATGTTGGTGGATTATCGGGCCTTATATTCATAACAGGGACTCGCAGCAAACTAGCGCCAGCCGCACAGGTTGTTAGTGTTACCAAGCCAGATCATGTCTTCCTCTTCGCTGGTTCTGCACCAACGAAATGACCCTGGCCATTGGCGCCGCCACCGTCGCCTTCCACGCCGCCACCCGCTGCGGAAGCCGCTTTCGTACCCGCTTCGCTGTGGACCGTGAAGCGCAGAACAGAGCACAGTGTTGTGAACAGGCCCAAGGTTCCCGTCCAAGGTTGAGCGTACACAGCACGGGTATAGGCAGAAGAGTGACAACAACATCGGACACGATCGTTAGGACGGCGTAGGCCGTGAACGAAGCTTTGGCGGGCAGGCAGCTTCCTGCTTTGCGAGGATCCCACGATTTGTCAATCTGTTTGGGGGCTACCTGTGCCAAGTATTCCATACCGGTCTGCATGAGAAGAGCAGCACAAGAGCGCTGCCCACATGGGTGAACAAGATGAAAGCCATGGCGGCCCAGGCGACGAGCCAGTACAGCCGTTTGTCGGTGCCGCGCAGCAGGCGCAGGTAGCTAATTAGCAGCGCCATCTTGAAGAAGCTTATGCCAGCCAACCTTGTAGATTGGGTGGCCCGCAAAGTTGACTCTCGTGTACATGATCAAGTTCTCCCGAGGGTGCAGTGAGAGCGGCAAGCCGAGGCCGTATCTAGTTTTCCCGAGGCGTGAGGTAGTCAGTATGGGAAACGTAGCGCGCAAGACTTGGCGGGATATCTGCGGATGATGCAGAGGCTGGAGTACGTCACGGCGAAGACAAGGGACGAAAAGGACATCCAGTCATCGGCCACCAGGCAGTGACTTCTCCGTCGCAGATGCAAACGCGCACCAACAACGGCCATAGAGAAGATGGACATAATAACGCAGATCACGATGATGGTTTTGTGCGACGACTTGGCGTCGATTGCTGCGGTCGCGTTGGCGACCAAGACCATACATAGTGACGGTATTAATAGGTCTATGAACAGACATTGGTGCACCGTGAGGGACCCGGCCAACGGGAGATTATTCCATGTATTTCTAGTTTGCCTCAGGCGCCCTGCTCGCGATGAGCGGACGGATCCAGCTGACAGAGTACATTTCGACCTACGCTGAGGCAGGCGACATAACCGCTCCTAGCTACCGCAGCGCACACGTGCCGTGCCGGCACCGTACCAAGTCTAGTCCGCGGCGGCTGCCCTCTCTCGCACGGGAAACAGTGCTCCAAGCAAGAAACACACCAAGTTGATAGGCCCGAAGAGTATCATGAGTAGGAAAGAGACTGCGAAGTGGCCGGTGCATGGTTAGACCGGAGAACTCGTGAGGGCGCGGCAGAACTCGTTAAATATGATAAGCCGTCTAGTGATGGTCTCCCAGAACTCGCGAGACGTGAGCAAGGCGGACACTCCGTCCCATCGCCACGGACCGCATACTGGTAGACGGAACTTGGTGTTGAAGTTTGCGCCAAGCGCCCACACGAGAACCAGTTTCAATGCTCCACGGCGCGCCACATCCGTGATACCAGGCGCGGAGCCCATATCTAGGGCCAGTTGATACACCTAGCTCTCATGGTCTACACCATACTGCGCGCGGGATCCGGGCACGCTGCGCAGCCTGTAGTGAACATGACCTGTGAGTGGCACGTGATGATCTGCACTAAAATTCGTGAGCAATAAGTGAGCGCACACTGGTCACTGGTTTTTTTCCAACCCTGGCCTTCATACAAGACACGGTTGCAACATGGCAAGTCAGGCGTAATAAGCCATGTAGATGCACCGTAAACATGCGTCAAGAAGCATTGCCAAGCCAGACGCTAGTGTGCGATAGATGTTTTGCCCGAGTCGGGGCTTTCTGTTCAAGATATCTGGCCACAAGGAGACGCCACCCATGATCGCTCCTTGGTGGGACTGCTGCCAATTGTGTCTAGGATCCACACGCAACAGGGGCGTTGTTGGCGCGATGAAGTGGTCGGATCTGCGTGAATCAGCTGTAGCCTGTTGGGGATGGTTTTGAGAGCGGGACGTGAAGGGCGGCGCCGCCCAGGTCCGAGACCCTGTGCTGGACGCTTTGTAATGGGTACGTTGGTAATAAATAGACCGAGTCGCGTTCAGTGCCGAAGGGGGTAAGAGATAAATTATAATGAGCGAGGGGAGCTGTGCTGGCTGGAGGAATCTAGATAACGCCACCCGCGCTTATTACATTTTCTACTATCCGTAATTTTGGTGTTCCTTTACAAACGGCCAAGGCGAATCGCTCTTCATCATATTGGATTTGTCAGTTGAAGTCAAGCCCGCGACAGGTACCTGTCCGTCCTGTACGAGCACAAGTGGATTTGAAAGTTGTGCCCCGCCGGCGCAAGTTTCGGTCATTTGTGATTGGCCGGGCTTGTCTGGTTTGGCCAGCCGGCTGTCAACCTTCAGGATCACGCCCAAAAGGCCACAGGGCGTTCAGCTTCAGCTCGCTGCAGCCACAAACCACAACCACAACCACAGTGTACCTACCTAGTGAGTTGCAGTGTATTGGTGGTACTCTGTAGGTAGACCCGCTACACTGACAAACTGGCAGGTCCAGGTACCAGTACATTGTATGTACAAAGCTGCACTGAGAGAGATCAGCCCCTTGCCCACTTGCTTGCTTGCTTGCTTGGCCCCTCCCGCGCCGTCGCCATTGGAAAGGGACACTTGTTCAATTGAATGCCTCGTCCAGTTCCCCACACTGCCAACCTCCACACGCTGGCCATTACTTTACCATCAATCATCCCCAAGATTCATCCTGTCCCTTTTCTTGCTTCCTTCACGCAACATCTGGAATAAATTCAGTGTCGCCCGTTTGTACATTTCTTAATATACCCCCATTCCACATCACACAATACACAGCAAGATGCAGCACAAGCGTATTTGCCTCGGCCTCTTTGCCGCCTTTGCCAGCCTCGTCACCGCCGCCGACGACTCTGATGTGACCCAGCTTACCGGCAAGACCTTTGACGACTTTGTCGAGGCTAATGACTTGGTCCTCGCCGAGTGTAAGCTCCATCTTTTCCGTTTTGATCCCGTCTTTCCTGTCAACACATAGCTAATGCCACCCACAGTCTTTGCTCCCTGGTGTGGCCACTGCAAGGCCCTCGCCCCCGAATATGAGGAGGCTGCTACTTCCCTAAAGGAGAAGAACATCAAGCTCGCCAAGATTGACTGCACCGAGGAGGCTGATCTCTGCCAGACTCACGGTGTCGAGGGCTACCCCACCCTCAAGGTCTTCCGCGGAGCCGACAAAGTCACCCCCTACGGTGGCCAGCGCAAGGCCGCTGCCATCACATCCTACATGGTCAAGCAGTCCCTCCCCGCCGTTTCCACCCTCGAAAAAGATACCCTCGAGGACTTCAAGACGGCCGACAAGGTCGTCGTCGTCGCATACATTGCCGAGGACGATAAGACCTCTGCCGACGTCTTCAAGACTGTCGCTGAGAAGTACCGTAACGACTACCTCTTTGGCTCCGTCGCCGACGCCGCCCTGGCCGAGGCTGAAGACGTCAAGGCCCCCGCCGTTGTCCTCTACAAGTCCTTTGACGAGGGCAAGACCATCTTCAAGGGCAAAAAGTTCGACGCCGATGCCATTGAGGAATTCGCCAAGACCGCTGCCACTCCCCTCATTGGCGAGATCGGCCCCGAGACCTACGCCGGCTACATGTCCGCCGGTCTCCCCCTTGCCTACATCTTCGCCGAGACCGAGGAGGAGCGCGCCGACCTCACCAAGGCCCTCAAGTCTGTCGCTGAGAAGCACAAGGGCAAGGTCAACTTTGGCACTATTGATGCCAAGGCCTTCGGCGCCCACGCCGGCAACCTGAACCTCGCGTCCGACAAGTTCCCCGCCTTTGCCATCCAGGACATTGAGGGTAACAAGAAGTTCCCCTTTGACCAGGAAAAGAAAATCACCGAAAAGACGATTGCCAAGTTTGTCGACGACTACGTTGCCGGCAAGATTGAGCCCAGTATCAAGTCGGAGCCCATTCCCGAGTCCCAGGACGGCCCCGTCACCGTCGTCGTCGCCAAGAACTACGACGACATTGTCCTTGACGACAACAAGGATGTCCTCATCGAGTTCTACGCCCCCTGGTGTGGTCACTGCAAGGCCCTCGCTCCCAAGTACGACCAGCTCGGCGCCGCCTTCCAGGAGTCTGAATTCAAGGACAAGGTCACCATCGCCAAGGTCGACGCCACTCTCAATGACGTCCCGGATGATATCCAGGGCTTCCCCACTATCAAGCTCTACCCCGCCGGTGACAAGAAGAACCCCGTGCTCTACGAAGGCGCTCGCACTCCCGAGGACCTCGTCGAGTTCATCAAGGAGAATGGCAAGCACAAGGCCTCAGTCACTCTCAAGGAAGACGCTACCGAGGAGGCTGCTCCCGCCGCTTCCAAGGAGAAGAAGGCTGTCGAGGAGGCTGAGGAGGTCGAGGAGGTCGAGGAGGATCACGACGAGCTGTAAACGTCATGTATTAGTGCATCATAAAAAGGGAATGTTTACGAGTTTTTTTTTTGTTTTTTTTTATACGGTCGCCACAGCTGCACCAATGATTTATAGTTTTCTGCGAGTCCAACACATTTCGGATCAAAATAGATCATGTAATCAACATTACTGCACTTTCTCGAAACTGTGCTGGTCATCTTTGTCATGGTGTTTCAGCTTTTGTTTATTCTCGTCGGTATTGTTGTACAGTGGCGCAATCTGATCAAGGCAAATAGTTTCGTTTAAACCCTGTTGCTGT
Organism: Beauveria scarabaeidicola; assembly: GCA_037289395.1. Taxonomy (NCBI): domain Eukaryota; kingdom Fungi; phylum Ascomycota; class Sordariomycetes; order Hypocreales; family Cordycipitaceae; genus Beauveria; species Beauveria scarabaeidicola. Next base: position 16,671 of record JAEIJG010000247.1, on the reverse strand, counting down.
AGCATGGTCTCATCCCATTGCGTTTCCGTGTTATCCCGATTGCGCGCGCGCTTTATTTCTTCTTTTCCTGGGCTATTTGCTCAATTTTCTTGACGTAATTGGTCAATCGGGTGACGGAAGCTTGCAGTGTCTATAAAACGGTTAATCATTGTTACAAGAATTCGATTCATCAGAGTGACAGCCGACGCACGTAAATATCCTCGGTAAGCAGGTCGTTGGAAGTCTTGTACTCTTGCACGAGATACGTGTAGACGCTGGTGCCGGCAACGGTAGATCCGAGGAGGAAGCCAAAGAGACTGTAAATAAAGTTTGAGCATTGAATTAAGCATTACGTGTCGTGACGAAGGAACAAGACGTACCCCCCGCGAAATGCGCCCATGGGCTTCTTGGCCACCAGAGGAGCGTCGGTCAAGCGGCGCGCAGTGGTGTGGAAGCCGCGGGCGGCGCGGCCCATTAGGACTCTCGATGCGGCGCTGTACATTGTGTCGGACGTGCAACTGGGAGGTTCAGGTTGTTGGACACGAGAGCCACTTGTTGTAGTAAGTAGTGTGCAGTTAGGAAGAAGGATCTGGGGAAGCTTAGAAGGGATGTTTCAGTGAGCCGGGCAGATTTGGAGGAGGTGGCAATGGAACCTGATTGGGGTGGTCGAAAGTCGAGCTCCCCACTGTGGTTGCTTACTACAGGTACCACCTTATTTTAGCAACTTACTTAGGTATTTAGGTACTGGAGGCGGTCTTTTCTGACGCTACCACCCAACGATCGAATTCCAACATTGGAAATATCATGCAAAATTGAGACACACGAAAACAAAGAGATGAATGATTTCGGCGTCATCGAGCTCGCCGGGGCCAAGACGACGTCTGCCCCTGGCTGGGCGTACGTCCCCGACACCCGCCTCGCTGCTGCTACCACCTCGGGCACCACTACGACGACCACGGCGAACCGCAAACGCGTACGAAACGCCCCCGGCGGGGGGTTCACCCTCAGCGACCTCACGGCGCGGCAGGAGAACAAGATGCGCAAGGAGCTCGAGGCGCTGGACCGCGACGGCGGGCGCGACGCCACGATTCCGCTTCTTGGCAAGAGCGGACGGGGTATGTACACCGACGCCCACGACTCGTCACAAGCCTCAACAAGACCTCTTTTTTTGTGTTTTCTTTCTTGCTAACGGATGTGATGGCTTCAAACAGCGCAGCGAAAGCACACGGCCAATGTGCGCAAGATTCTTCAGTCGCAAAAGACGTTTGCCAACCACCTCGACGACTTTCTCGCGCTGCAGGCGCTGATGGAATCCAACGCCGGCACCGCCAGCAAGCGGTCCAACGCCGCTGCCGCCGGCGCTGCCTCGCGCAGTAAGGACGCGTCGTCCGCCACGCCGGGGGCCGGTGACACGCCGATGCCTGATGCCGCAGGAGAGGGGAGTAGCAGCAGCAACAACGAGCCCTCCACGATGCTGGCCGCGCCGCACCGGCCCCCGCCGGCCGCGCACCCGGGCGACGCCGACCCGCTTCTGGTGAGCCGCGTGCCGCCGCTGCCGACCGAAGCCGAGATGAGACGGCTGCTGGCGGCGCCCCCGCTCAGCTACGGCGAGGCGCGCGGGAACTGGACCGCGACGTATCCAGTGCGGGTGTTTTGCGAGGTCTGCGGGTACTGGGGACGGGTCAGGTGCTTGAAGTGCGGGACGAGGGTGTGCGCGCTCGAGTGCCTGGAGACGCATCGCGAGGAGTGCGTGACGCGGTATGGGATATAAAGATTTGTAGTAGGGGTGGGTTTTTGTTATGGTTGTGGCGTTTTTTGTGATACCCGATGCACAGCATCATTGTATGAATGGATATGATTTATTACAGAGCGGCATTTGAAACTCAAAGTGCATGTGTTGTGATGGCCTAGAACTAGGCACAGTTGTTGAGGACGGACCTGTTCAGTAACTTGGTATTCCCAAGTGCCTGTTGTTCCTGTCTGGTCCCGGCACATGCAAGAGAGAGCCGAGGGTGGAATGCATTATTCATTGAAGTGGTTACTCATCAAGAAACCTACTCATTAAAAGGAACAGAATGCGATATAGTCACACCAGGCACTGCTTACATGATAGGCAGCGTTTTCCGTGGCGGGTGACTTCGAAACTAACTTGAGTCCTTGAACCAAGTCTCTATATTATTTCCGATTTTCCTATTCCTGTCCTTATTGGGAAACAACTTATTATACCATGTTGCGCTGAATCATACGTGATTGTCACAGATTGGAGTCATCTCCCAGTACATGCAGCATGCAGCGAATTCGGCATCCTGACTCAGCCACTAACCATTGCGACGAATCAATACAACTTTCCTCAACTACGACAATACCGGCAACTTTGGGTATACAAAACATACCGCGTCAATAGTAATACACAGTTCTCTGTATCAACATCGCCGTCCCCGAGGATCTGCCGTGTGACTCCCAAACCACGACTACCCCACCTCTTGCAGCTTCCCCTCCTAAAAAAGGGTTGTCTGCCCCTCCAAGAGTCAACCGTCCTGTCCTGCCACAGCACACCCACCGCTTTTTCTCCCCGACTCTCGCTTGCACCGTGCTCGTCTGCCCGCCATGCCGTCTGAGAAGGTTGATGCCGCCAAGGTGGCCGAGGGCGCTCCCAAGGAGCTCGCCGCCCGACCCAAGGAGAAGAAGGAAAAGGCGCCCAAGCCCAATAAGAACGCCGGCCTCGAAGTACGTGCCCCCCCCCCCCAATTCCGAACCGAAGAAGCGTCTCGAAGAAAAGTACATAGGGAACAAGAAAAGGATGTTGACATTGTGTGACAGCGCCCCGAGCCTGCCGAGTATATCCAATTCCGTCTCGATCTTTTCGACAAGATCAAGGCCAGACAGGATGCCGAGATTGCTGGTATGCGACCGACCCGTGACGTTCAAAGGGGGAGGATGCAACTGACATGGATGTTACAGCCAAGCCGCGTGAAGAAATTACCGTCACTATGCCCAATGGCAACGAGACCAAGGGCACTTCGTGGGAGACGACCCCGCTGGCCATTGCCAAGGGCATCTCCAAGAGCCTGGTCGAGCGCACCGTTATTGCCCAGGTCGACGGCGAGCTGTGGGATCTCACCCGCCCACTGGAAAAGAGCTGCAAGCTGGAGCTGCTAGATTTCGAACACACCGAGGGTACGCGACGCCTACTCCGTGAAAAGAAGGATACCAACCCATGCTTACACGCGTCCTAGGCAAAAAGGTCTTTTGGCACTCGTCTGCCCATATCCTGGGCGAGGCCTGCGAGCGCCGCTTCGGCTGCTACCTCTGCAACGGGCCTCCTACCGAGAACCCCCCCGGCTTCTACTACGACATGGCCAACATGGAAGGGTGTGTGCGGACTTTTTTGCTCGTATGAATTGACGCGGATTGCTGACATTGATGCAGTCAGGTTGTCGGCGACGACGACAAGAAGGCGCTCGAGACCCTCTCGTCGTCCATCATCAAGGAGAAGCAGCCGTTTGAGCGCCTGGAAATGACCAAGGACGAACTTCTCGAAATGTTCAAGTACAGCAAGTACAAGGAATACTTTATCCAGCAGCGCGTGCCCGACGGCACAAAGTCCACCGTCTACCGCTGCGGTCCCCTGATTGATCTGTGCCGCGGTCCTCACGTGCCCAACACTGGCAACATCAAGGCCTTTGCCGTTCTCCGAGTATGTCCAACCCACCTTGCTTTCCTCGAGCGATGGGTACTAACCATGTGCAGAGCTCTGCCGCGTACTGGCTGGGCGACTCCAAGAACGAGTCGGTGCAGCGTATCGCTGGCGTCTCGTTTCCCGACAAGAAGGCGCTCGAGGAGCACAAGACGTTCCTGGCCGAGGCGGCCAAGCGCAACCACCGCAAGATTGGCACGGACCAGAAGCTCTTCTTCTTCGACGAGGTCTCGCCCGGCTCGACCTTTTTCCTGCCGCACGGCGCGCGCATCTACAACACGCTCATGGACGTGATCAAGGTCGAGTACCGCAAGCGCGAGTTTCAGGAGGTGATGACGCCCAATGTGTACAAGTCGGAGCTGTGGAAGACGTCGGGCCACTGGGGCCACTACGCGGAGAATATGTTTACGTTTGAGGTGGAAAAGGAGCAGTACGGCATGAAGCCGATGAACTGTCCGGGTCACTGCAAGATTTTCAGCCACGCCGACGTCAACTACAAGGACCTACCGTGGCGCATGGCCGACTTTGGCGTGCTGCACCGCAACGAGTTCTCGGGCGCCCTGTCGGGCCTCACGCGCGTGCGCCGCTTCCAGCAGGATGACGCGCACATCTTCTGCACCGTCGCCCAGATCCGCGACGAGATTGTCGGTTGCTTCGACTTTCTCGACTCCATTTATAGCCTGTTTGGCTTCGAGTATAAGCTCAAGCTCTCCACGCGGCCCGAAAAGTACATTGGAGACGTTGCCGTCTGGGACATGGCCGAGGCCAAGCTCACCGAGGCGCTCGACGCCTTTACAACCAAGATCGGCTCCAAGTGGGAGCTGAACCCCGGCGACGGCGCCTTCTACGGCCCCAAGATTGACATTACCGTGTACGACGCCCTGCGCCGCGAGTTCCAGTGCGGCACCATCCAGCTCGACTTTAACCTGCCCAAGCGGTTCAAGCTGCGCTACGTCGCCGGCAAGGACGAGGATGCGCCCGGCGGTGGCGACGTCGAGCCCGACCTGCCCGCCGGCTACGCCCGCCCCGTCATGGTGCACCGCGCCGTCCTCGGCTCTGTCGAGCGCATGTTTGCCATTCTCACGGAGCACTTTGCCGGCAAGTGGCCGTTTTGGCTGTCCCCGCGCCAGGTGCTCGTCGTGCCTATCATGCCCGCCGTCAACGACTACGCCGTCGAGGTGCAGTCTGTCTTCAAGAAACAGGGCCTCTACGTGGACGTTGACCTCAGCGGCAACACGTTTCAGAAAAAGATTCGCACTGGCCAGCTGGAGCAGTACAACTTTATCTTTGGTAAGACGTTCTCCCCCCTCCTGCTCCTCTTCTCTTCTTCGTGTCACCGTTTTTATTTGGCGGGGTTTTCCTTTACAAAATATGCTAATGATTGAATTTCTTCAATAGTCGTCGGCGCCGAAGAGGAAAAGTCGCGCACTGTCAACATTCGCAACCGCGACGACCAGGCAACGCAGAGCAAGGGCGAGCTGGTTCCCCTCCAGGAGGCGTTGGATCATCTGATTAAGCTCAAGGAGGAGAGGAGACGCGTCAGCAAATTCTAAGGAGGGGTGGATAGACGGGAAACAAGATGTTTTGTACAGAGGGAGATGTTGGGGATATTTTACGACCTTTTTTTTTGTTTTGTTTTCTTCTTGCATGAGAAAAAAAGGGCGGTGGGCAGGACAATTTAGCATGTACGGAGTAGTGACGAAAGAGGTAGGGTACAAGAGGAGAGAAGACAATATATATATGCATCATGACGGCCTTTTTTTGTCTCTTTATTCTCGGTTTTATATAGCAAGACTCGGTACGGATACAATGAGAGAAAACAAAACAAGAGCTCCTTTTCCTCGTTGATTTCTACAATTTAGAGCTTTGTTGTTCAGGACTGGCGGAATGCAATTCCGTTTAGGGACACGGCAAACGAGTACATCTGTTACCCAAGACAATTTAGTAATGCATAAATTCTGGCCACGTGAAAGACCATCGACGCCACGGGGTATCGGGCAAAGACGGGGAAAAGCGTTTAACATGGGGGAAGGCATCGGGCTGCAACGGTCATGGATGCCCAAACGGGTAGCAGTCTGTCAGCCTACCGTTTGCGTGCCGCTCCTCTTGTTGCAACCAAAAAAAAAAAAAAAAAAAAGTACACAAAAGGGACAGCAGGGAGGAGGGGCGTCGATGTCTTTGATTGTCAACAAGTTATGGCGATCTTGGGTTGTGCACCATGTCTCAAAACGGGGCTGGCAGGGGTCTATCGAGGAGCTGGGCGTTACCTGTATTCCGTTAAATGTTTCTCTTGATATTGGTGGGAGAAGAAGGAATCGGTAGGTATTTATATCCTGGGCGGGAAAGTTTTGACAAGGAAAATGGGCTCCCGCGGGAAAAAAAAATATTCTCTCTTTGGGATAAAATAGAAGCAAGTTTGCTCGCTCGCTCCCGTGGCCCGTTAATGAAGCTCCCCGGCGATGGGGTGGGGGCACGGGCTGGTGTTTTGGTGGGCAAGAGAGAGAGAGAAGCTTGTGTGCTCGTTTGGCATCGGCTGTGATGATTGGTGAAAGGGCAAAGGACACGGAAACCCGACTTGATTATCAAGAAGCCCCATTTGCCCATCTACTGTAACCTCAACACCCAGGGAAGCTAGAATCCACTTGCAAGAATTCGGTCTTGAAGAGGAGGAGGAGCCGCTGCAGGAGAGGGGCGTGGCGCAAGCACTTTGGGTGTCACAGTGGGTGCGAGGTGTGTGTCTACTGTCTTAGTAGGTAGGTACCTAGGTGCATTGGTGGGTGGGTGTGCACTGTGCGGCGTTCCACTGGACGAGCGCTGTACACAGGCCCTTGGTGGAAAAAAACATCGCTGGTCTACTCCTAGGTAGGGGGATCTATTCTGTATTTTTGCCATCTAGTGAGCATATCAACACCTTAGAGATATTTTAATATAAAAAAAACGTGTCAGAAGCTCTAAAACGTTAACCAGACAGCAAAAAACATTATATAAACTGACATGGTACCCCCTCCCGCGTAGTATGGTACTACCTTAATAAATACTGGTGGTACCGGGGTAGCACCTATTATAGCGAGAGCCGGGATCTAGCTGCAACACCGTTGAAACTTGAGCGCAGCTCTTTTGTTTCTTGGAAAGTGATAAAACGAATGATTAGATTCGGAGCGAAAGGACAAATTTTTCAACAAATGTACAGAATGTGGATAGACCCGGCGGCTTATGAAAAATGCGCTGCCTGCTTGGTTATGGCAGAGTGGCTCGTCACACACACCTGCATACTTGTCAGCAAAACACGTACATCATGGATATATACTCCGTACGGAGTACTCCGTACATACATAGACCGAGGTGCAAAAATGCCACCGATCACGGTGACTGCCGCGAAAAGTCGTCCAACGTCCCAGCATTTCTCGGCCGTTGACTGGCTGTACAACCTGAGCAAAGTGGGTGGCGATAAAGGGCTGGCCAAATGCGCTGCACAACCATCATGTGTCACATCACCACGCTACCTGTGCGTAACGCTCCAGATTGTACCTCCGTAATCTGTACAGATTATTGTCCAGTTGCAATGTTTATTTGGGGGTCAAGGGTGCATTGCAAGCTGCACAGCGCCGGCTGCTTCCACTCTCGCTGCGCTGTGATGCCGAGAATCACATAACAGTAGCTCGCCCGTTCATGGCAGCCCGCCGCGCTCGTCTGCCGCTGTTTCCATCTTGGCTCCTCTATGATCCTCGGACGGACAATCAAAGCAAAGCGTTGCCTTGTCACACATGACATGTGAGGAGTCGGCCGAGGGGACAAGCCCGTGATTTGCCCTGAGATGCGACGAGAACGGGTGCAGGACCCAGCTTGCCTGCTTGCCTGGTAAGATATCATCTTGACTTTTCGATTCGCTTTAACCACGCCATTTCTGCCATGTTGCCAGCGCGCCCCTCTAAATTCAACAATTAGCGTTCTGTCATCCTTGGAGCTCGGAGCGCGCATCGCATCCTCCCCCGGTCAGTGGGCCGTGACCCCGGGGGGCGTGCAGACACGGGGCGCGGAGAGATCATCTATCACAAAATACCACGGCGAGACATTCTGTGACGCCCGCGACCTTGTACTCTGTAATAGCTGTACGGAGTAGTGTTTTCGACATCGAACAGTAATCCAGCGCAGATTTCTGGGCCTTGGTTCGTACTTTCTCAATAGAGCAGCGTGAAAACCTCTCTTTGCCAATTCCAAGCTCCATATCTTTCAACGTATGATTGTGGGATGGGTGAATGACATCGATTTGAACTGCCAAAACAAAGAAACACTGTTCTGGGGTCGTCTTGCGCCAGACCTGATGATCTAACCCAGCTCGTCAGTCTTGACTCTTGACGTCGCCGTCTCGCCGGTCCGACTATTACGTCGTACAACGTGGTCCCCGACGGCTCATACCACATTCCCATTGCGGTCCGGGCGGACACGACGACAAGTGATGCACTCACGGCCTAAGCTCGTATGCTGCTCTCCAAATAACTGCTCGACGTCTGAGCAAGGCCCAGTTTGTCGGAGGTAATGCGATGTGAGCACCTTTCATCCGCGGCGGGGGACGCAGAGCAAGGGAATGGCATATCGCAAGTGCGTATGCACAACTCCCAGTTGATCGAGATAACGCCTACCAGGGGGTAAAAGTATGAGCCAAGATACAAGCCATTGATTTGTTAGTTGTGTGCGAATTTTGTCTGCGATTGTCTCTGGAAGCAGCGAGTCAGCCCATCCACCATGGCAGGCAGGCCACATTCGCACAATGCCTCTCGGGCTATTTGATTACACGACTCTGTAGAACATGATGGACAAAGCTTGTAGCTCAGACCCCAGGCGTTGACAGCGTCTGCCAGTCCACACACTGAGTACCAGTAGGGGAACACACCATCCCCACAGGCGAGGCGCCACTGAACTGGAAGAACAGTAATAAGGATCATGGGACGTGTCAGAAAATGAGAGACGTCGTCGCTCAGCAAAGGGCCCCTCTGGCAATATGATGTGTAAGTTTTGAGGTGTTTCTTTGCGGGCGGCTCTGGCGCATCCGCATTTTTAATTATTAGAGGCGAAGGAAACAAGGAAACGACCTGTAACACGGCTTGGCAGCACGCGAACAGTTTCCGATTGCTAGGAGTTGCCATTTGAATCCAGAAAATGCCTGCGGCCGTCGCCTGGGGTGGCAGAGGAGTCTGTCGTGAAACCGAATATGCTGGCGGAGTCCTTTCGCTTCCCGTGCGCGACATGGAGCACAGTGCCTCTACTCCGTATGGCCATGCAGTATCGTGGCTGGTAGAATAGTGGCTGGCGTAGCGTCATTCATGTACATAGTTTCTTGTAAAAGTGCATTGTACGGCGCGGGCCAGAGGGCTTGAGTGGCAGCTGCACGCAAGTCTCATTTCTTGCATTGACCATACAGCTTATTGGTTGATGGCGTCCACGACTGACAAAAGGGGGTACTTTTTCTGGCAACCTGAGGCCGAGAAGCAAAGAAGAGAGGCGTCGACGGGCCATTGTCACCATTGTCAAAGGCCCGCCGTGGCACTTGGGTCCAGCCTGGGTGGTGGGAGGCCAGACCGGGGTATTCCGAGGGATTCACATAATCTGATGAGAATCAGGCATGCCAGATCACAAACGCACGCACGCATCAACTCGTCAGCCCATTGGTGTTTGCTTCACATGTAAAGAAAAGCCGCGACCAGAAGGTCGGGGTGATATATGACAGCTGGAGAAAGTAAATGCAGACGCTGCCAAGGGTAGAATTCTAGAACTGATAGGCGAGAGCGGCAACGTTTTGCATTTGGATGACGTGCCACTGTGCCAGGGCTGCTGCTTGGTGCTTTGGCAGCAAGATAGGTATTGTTATTAGCGAAACCAGTATCCCTACTCGGTAGCAAGTCGGCAGAACAGGTGGAAGATATCGAATCGGCATTTGTGTACGAATAGACTGTGCATTGTTCATCACGACAACTGCGAGGATCGTTTGTCTGACGGACAGTGGCCATTGGTGCTTGTGCAAAGCTGTTACGTCAGTCAGTTGCAATGTATGGGTAGGTAGAATACTTGCCTCGTCAAGACGATGTATCAGAACTCGGGCCAAGTCTTTGGCTTGTTATTTTTAGGTCTTTTGGGGGGATTACTGAGTGAATCCGAGATGTCCGGTTGGGCGGTGAGGTAGGTAGCATTGGCAAGCTGGTTGATGCAAGGCGGACGGACAAACGGGCAAACGGGCATTGCACCAAGGCAATGGAGCACCCAGCAAGGCCGGTAGGTAGGTAGGTAGGTACCTTACTTATTAGGTAGGTAGGTAGGTCCTGCCCAGTATTATGTGCCATCTCACGATGCAAATCATAAATTGTATGAGATACAGCGAGAGCTGCAAAGGCAGCTGCCTAGTCAATCGTCAATGACTTTGAGTTACAAGATTTTGGCTGGCGGTGACAGATTTACCCGATCAATTTACATGACACTTTTTCAGAGTTGTTTTGACGGACCTTTTCTCTTTCTTTCTTTGCCGACACCCCCCCCCCCCCTTTTCTAAAGAGAACAAAAATCAAATTGTGGCTTTCTGTGGCTTCTGTAGCTTCCATTTTCCCATTATTATCATGTTCCATGCCATGCTCGCTTGCCACTGCTATTTACTGCCACAGTGCCACCACGGCCAGTAGCCTCCGCTCCTCTCAACCTTCACCCCTCCCTCCCTCCTCCACCCACCTCCCTCTCGCGACTCCCCTCGCTTTCTGGACCTCGACATTGCTTGTCCTCCCACCATCCTTGCCTCCACGCCACCTTTCACCACGCACACACTTTAACACAAATACGCCTCTTCCACACAGCTTCACTTAGTCTCCCACAGGCCTTCCCGATACATGCAAAAAGAAGCCCTGCCCGCCTCGATCCACCATCATTCTTCCTCTCCTTACTCATTAGGTCAACGCTGTTACTATCCCTCCAGCAAAAAGCCATTATCCGCAGGCCATCGAATACTTCACACAACCATAGTCCCGCTGGTCATTGACCTTGCACCTGCTATATCTTCTATCCTTTATTAGCGGTACGGCTATCTTCTCGTGTATGTCGACCTTTGGCGTGGCCAACCGACAATCAGCCCCAGATATTCGCCCTACCGCATGACCTAAGAGTCTTGCTCGCTCTCTGGCCATGCGACCTTCGTCATCGCGTACGACTCAAGTGCCACCCGACGACCCTCAGCAAGACAATGGCCAACTTTCTCGCAGACGTTCCCGCCTGCTAAGTCGCCAAACACATGACTCCGATTCCGACTCCGACAATAGCACTGACGAATCGGTATCGTGGTGCCAGCCTGCTCGGCCTCACTTGCCCTCCCACCTTGCTGACGCCTCTTCCCTCGCCAACAGCGCCGTCCGCATGTCGTCATCTAGCTCCATTGAGGGGCCTAACGCGCCTTCTGCCAGTCACTATTTACAGTCTACACCACCACCCTCGCAATCAAGAAACGATGGTCAGTCAGACATGGACATGCCCGACAGCGACGGTCAAGATTCCGACCCCGAACTCGACTCTGGTGGTGCTGCGCTGGCGTTGATGGCCCCGATCCGCGCCCCCCAAACCACCAACACCATGCCCACACCCGAGTCAGATCTTGACTACCTATCCGATGCCTATCATGAAGAATACGATGATGACGATGACGACGACGACGATAGCGACCATGATATCCAACACATGCAGCATCAACCAAGTTCCTTAGCACCAATGGCCCCCATCGCACCCGCACCTATGTTTCCCCATTATCCAGGCAGTGCCTTCTTCTTCCAAAACACCCCTCCCAATATGCCAGTTCACCAGCCACAAATGCCAGTTCAACCCATGACATTTAGCATGCCTGCTGGTCCTACCGATCTAGCCAACTTGCCGCCGCTTCACCAGCCGCCTCCTAACTGGGTCCCTCTGCCAGCTTTCCTCGCCGACCAAAACTTGACCATTAGCGATGCGATCCCTGCTATACTTGGATCCGAAAACCTCGACTTGGTCGACTTCTTGCGTGACTGGGCCTACCAGGGCCGCTATGGCCGCGCTGGGCGATCGCAACCCCCTTCGCTCGACGAGCTGATGCGCCAAACGCAAGAGCAGCCTGATGAGATCAGCTTTGCCCAACTCCAAGGCGACCAGTATGATTTGCAAGGTTTCAATTGGGCCGCCATGAAAACTACACGCAAGGCTGCAAGATTGCGACGGCAACATACCTACAGAAACTATGTAAACAGAATGGGCTCAGATAGATGGATGGCAAGTATCCTTGCTTCCCCTTCAAGACTTGATTCTAATCAGTTTTGTCTGCAGGCGCCTCACCAGGTCCTTTCCTCTAGCGAGAGCTTTTACCGATTCAAGAGAATGAATATTCGCAGAGACGTCTGCCTCGCCCACTTTCAGCTTCGCAGTGTCCTCGCCTGCCCAACCCGCACACACGCCTACTATCCCACACCTCAGGGTATCGCACGCATGAATCTGGCATCTAGAAAGTCTGAAACGTTCATGAACACGCGCGACTTCCCGGCTGCCGGGGCCATCATCTCAACTGTGGATGCCGATTGCGGCGTTCTCATGTGCGGAACGTTCAATGGCGAGTATTGCATCAAGAGACTCGATGCGCCTGAAAAGCACGCTTACTCCGAGGGTCAAATCACATCAGATCCCGGCGGAATCACCAATCATATCAAGATTCACAAACCCCGGCGTTCTTGTGGACCTGCGGCTGCCATAGCGAGTAACGATCATGGATTTCGACTGCTGGACTTGGAAACGCAAACGATTGTACAAGAGAAGAGATATCCGTTTGCTCTTAACTGCACAGCTGTATCCCCGGACCGACGACTGCGAACCGTGGTAGGCGATCACTTCAATGTTCTCATCACCAATGCCGACACGGGCGAAGTGTTGCAGGAACTTGGCGGCCACCGCGACTACGGCTTCGCCTGCGACTGGTCCGATGACGGTTGGACCGTTGCCACGGGCTTTCAAGACATGGCTGTCAAGATTTGGGATGCCAGACGCTGGTGCAACACAAACGGCCAATCGACACCGCTGTGTACAATACGCACAGAGATGGCGGGCGCTCGTAGCTTGCGCTTCTCTCCCCTTGGCAGTGGTCCACCTGTGCTGGTTGCTGCTGAGGAGGCTGATTTTGTCAACATTATCGACGCCAAGATGTTCCACTACAAGCAAGAGATTGATGTCTTTGGCGAAATTGGCGGCATTGCCTTTGCCAATGACGGCCAGGACCTCAACGTGCTTTGCTGCGACTCGCAACGTGGTGGCCTCTTGCAGCTACAGCGCTGCCGTGGCCGACGCAATTTTATGCGTAGCTACGATGGAGACTCCATGGCAAACCGCCACTCTTGGCTCCCGGACACGGACATCACACCCGCCACGGACAAGATTCCTACATTTTTCTAATTTCACAATCAACTTTTGCCTATCGACTCATGACCATCTATACCGTTGGATGACGCCGTATAGGATAATGTATACCGGCTCTTTTGCATCTACCCCGGCGTTGAACCTTGACACCCCTATGCTCCTCTTGTCTGCCCACGACTGGAACGAAATTTCACTGCGGGATGATTGCGTTTTCCTCTTCTTTTCACAGCATCTGATGGGAGCGAATATCATATGACTTTTATACACTGGGTCGTTGTCGCACTTGATTGCGGACTTTTTTCCTTGATTCTCCTCCTTATCTTTGTTTCATGTCATTTAGATTCCTAGTTGCATCACGATTGAAGGTAGGTGGCGAGCGCAGTTTGCTTTCTGTAGTAGAGGAACAGAAGCTAAGTTGGAGGAATCCCGTGGAGAAAATTCTTGGATGAACTCAATGAAATATACATGGCCAGCCTGGCAGGGCCTCTTTTTGTTTAACAAAAAGGATATGTCGATGCAAGTGTGGTGGAGCGACAGATGCATGTTAACGTGACTTGTGTTTTGGACAGTGTACGAAGTAGCTGTCTCTTGTGAGCTTGCTTAGGATGCCCGGTAGTGGCGTCTGTTGCCCTGCCACTTATATGTTAGGGTGCGTCTGTACTGGTATAAAAATGAGAGGTCCGCGATTGAATTGATAGATAGATGGCCAGCAATAATAATGCCCAAAGTCGTTTATAAGAAAATACAATTCTACAGGTCATCAGAATCAAGAGGCCGAACCCGAGTTTACTCCTGCACTAGAATTGTCGGGGAAATCGACGAGATAGAAACGGCACGGAAACGAATTGGAAGGGAAAAAAAAAAGCTTTAAATGTATGTAATCTTGACGAGGCTTTCTCCCCCATTATACAACTTTGGCAGCAAATATAAAAAGTAACCAGAAAAAAAAATGTGCAGGCTGCTGGGCTCTTATAAACAAACACGCAGGACGAAGGGGGAGCGTCCTGGGAAGAGGAGGGGGACGCTGTGTGGAGGGACGTAGCAGACATGTCATATGTGCTTGGGTAGAAACTGGCTCTTCTCTTTTTATTTAGTTGGAAAAGAAGATTTTGGTGAGACCCCAGTGCTGGTCGGCCTGGGGCTTCCAGCCCTCATTGTCAAAGGAGAAGAAGACGGAGGAGTCGCCGCACTTCTCACGGATGGAGGTAATGGCGAGGGCCTGGTCATCGGGGCCGGGGCAGGCCTTGCCGTTGCAGAGGCCGTCATTCTTCCAGCCCGTCTCGAGGTTGATGACGTTCTTGTCGCAGATGCTCCGCAGCGTGTCCATCTGGGACTTGACAAAGGCACCGGCGCCCGAGGCCACGACATTGGGGTTAAAGCTGGCGTGGATGTTTGCGCCGAGAACGTCGACGAGGGGGCAGATGAGCTTGGCCACCTCGGGCATCTCCCAGACGTTGGACGTCTCGGCGGTGGTGACGGGGCCCTGGAAGCCGGAGCACCGGGACTTGACGTCGACGATGAGCTGGGCCAGCTCGCTTGCGGTGCAGACGTGGTTAAAGATGGCCTCGTTGCCGATGACGAGCAGGCGGACGGCGTCCCAGCTGTTCATGGCGTTGAGGTCGTTGACCTGCTTGTTGACCTCGGGGTGCTTGATGGAGCACTGGCCGGGCTTGACAAAGATGCCGGCAATGACCTGGAGGCCGTGAGAGACACAGGCGGGAACGACATTGACAAGAGTGTCGCAGTCGGTGCCGTAGATGCGGACGGCCTGGAAGCCAGCGGCCTTGATCTTGGCAATGTCCTTGTTGACCTGGCTGGCGGACTTGCAGGCACCAGAGCTGCTATCGTAGGGGCCGTAGGTGATGGCAAAGTGGTCGTTGGTGCCCTTGACCTCGGTCTTGCTGTTGCCAGGGGTGGCGGGAGCAGAGGAGCTGGGAGCCGCGGAGGAGCTGGAGGTAGCAGAGCTGGGGGCAGCAGAGGAGCTCGGGGCGGCCGAGGAGGGAGCAACGGAGCTGGGAGTAGCGGTGCTGCTGACAGGAGCAGGGGTAGGGACAGCAGGCGTGCTCACGGGGGAGGGAGTAGGGATGCTGGTGGGAAGGCCGGAGCTGGTGTAAGGGCAGACGGTAACGTAGTTGGTCTCGGTGGCGGTCACGACAACCTGGGGCTTGGTGTAGGTGCCAGGAACGATGGTGGTAGGCGTGGGGTAGACGAGGACGGTCTCGGCCGACAAGGCGGTGGTGTGGGCACCGATTGTGTAAGTGCCAGCGGTAGGGCAGACGTATTCGGTCATGCGAATGGTGCTGGTGGTGACGCCGCCCGAGGTCACAACCGTCGCGACGGGGCAAGTGACGGTCGTCTGGGTGGTCACAACCGTCGTGACACCGCCAACGGTGTGCGTGCCGGCGGGGACCTTGGTCGTGGTGGCGCCGCAGACGGTCGTCGTGTCGGTGACGGTCATGGTCGTGGCCGGGAAGGTGTAGGTGCCGGGGGTAGGGCAGCGCTGGACCTCGGGGGTAGGGACGACGACAACGGTGGTGGTGGTGGTCTGGACCTTGTGGACAGGAGTCGAGACGGCGGTAGTAGGGATGGGAGTGACGGGGGTGATGGTCACGGTCGACGTGTTGGTCGAGGTCGAGGTCACGGTGGTGACGGGGACGGGGACCACTTGATGGGGTGTTAGTTGACAACGTCCTTTCCTTTTGCGTTTGGAGGGATTTCAAAACATACGGGTGGCCGCGCCGGTCATGGTCTTCCAGATGGTGGTGCAGCCAGGGAGGCAGACCTCACCGGTGGCAGCAATGGGGAAACCAGTGCTGGCAGCGTGGCCGCGCTTGTTGGCAAACATGTGGTGAGCGTGGCGGTGGTTGGCGGCAGCGGCGGCACCCGCCATGGCCGCGGTGGCGGCAAACAAGGTGGTCCTCATATTGAAACCTGTTCGAGTCGTGAAAAAGAGAGAGAAGGAGAGGGGAAAAAGAAAGAATAGAATGGCCGCTAAAGGAGTGGAGCGGTATAGGAGAATGGAAATAAAACGAAAGGACGAAAGCGAGCTTTCAGTTACGAAGTTGGGATGTGTGGATGGTTCGTGAAGAGAAGAGGGGAGAGAGAAACAAAACAGAGGCGGCAGGTGGGCGACTTATTATTATTATTATTATTAGTTTCTGGACAAGAGCGGCAAACGCAACGGACCAGTGCAGTAAATAATTTAGCTAGCGGCCCAGCCCAAGCAGGGGGGGTTGGGGTTTGTGGTTCACGAATCTGAATGTCTCTTGTTGTCTTGGCTTGGTAGGTTAGGTAGTGCAGCAGACGCCATCCTTCATCCTTGCTTTGGTGCTGTGCCTCGGTTCCACTGGGCTTTCTGCTGTAGCCTGTAGCCTGTAGCCTTGTCCATCTCTGCTCTGCCCCGGTTGCCAGCCTCAACTTGCAGCAACAAAGACATGGCTTGGCTTGGGACATGGCCCTGGGCGCCAGAATCAGGTCTTGCTTTTTTTGCTGGCCAAGGCTTTTTTTTTTTTTTTTTTTTTTTTTTTTTTTTTTTTTCTCCACAAAAAAAAAAATTTCTCCACCCCCCACCTAAAGGGGGGGGCCCCCCTCCC
>JAEIJG010000246.1:0-37531 GCA_037289395.1 Beauveria scarabaeidicola | reverse complement strand
TATTTAATATATAGAAACCTTATCTATTTATAGATTTTATTATATTTAATTTATAATTTTAGCTCCTTTAGTTCTATTTTTATTTAATATAATACCTCTCATACTATTATATAGCTGGCCGCGAGTGTATGGTGGCCGCCACTGTATCCAGCACCCACCTGAGAAGGTGGGTGTGTGGCACGTGTAGTTCTTGTGTCATGCATGGGGCAGCATGGCTTGCCAACATGCCCAATACTATTTGCAGGTACGAACAGAAAAAAAATATGCCAGTCATTCGACCTGTTTTATGCCAGATCCTTTCGGGGCATCCCGTACGCACCCAATACATACATGCATTACACAACTTGACCAGCGTGAATACATATTGGCACATCTCTCCTCGGTATTAAAGCGCAAACTTGCGAGTAAACCATTCCATCGGGACTCTGTCTTTTTTTTCCTCTTCTTTTTATTTCCCTTGCTTCTTTTTACGGATATTGAATATTCATCTCATATTTATTTACCGGCTTTGCCCTCTTCTCTGACATGGCAAATTGCCATGTGCCACAAGGGCTCCCTTCTCCTCCTCCCGCCCTTTGCCTATTCGCTACGCCTAGCTGCAAAAGTGCACAGGCTGGCTTTGGGTCATTGATCCAAAGTTTTGACTCCTCGTGCATTGCATGAATTTTATTTTTATTTTTATTTTTATTTTTATTTTTTTCAGCGCGTCGGCCACTCCCCTTTTTTTGATGGTTTTGTAATTTAAACATGCAGGATACGTGCGGCCAGTAAAAAATCAGCAGAGGCTCAACTGCCCTATTTGGCATTTCCCGCGCGTTTCTCGGTCTACTCTACCCCAAGTGCCAAGTGTCACAGCTTCGTAAATTCGAGAAATAGAGACACGTCGTAAATTTACACCATCAACTGCATCTGCCCATTCAAAGATAGATGTGCATTGTTTATTTTTATTTTTATTTTTGTGTTTATTTTTATTTTATTTTTTTTAAACTCGTCCAAGACATGCGTCGACTCGGCGCCACACGCTAAATGATAGAAAATGACAGACTGACAGCTAAACAAGATGCTGCGCGCCTATCCGTATAAAGACCAGCTTACTACAGAAAAAGTCCATGATGCTACGTCGAGTACAGATAAGAATGGACTGACAGCGCAAAAGACAGCCCCGGCTGTCGTTTGCCACGTCATCTGCTGGCCCTGACACAACAACAACAACAACAACAACAACAACAACAACATCAACAACAACAAGTCCAAGGGGTCGCATTGGCGTCAGATCGAGACCTCGTCCTGTCTCAATCGGCCTTGTCTGAAGTATCTGGTCTCGGCATTTATTCTCGGACCTCACCGCAGCCTCGACCGGCAACAACATGGTCCTCGAGGCCAACAAAAGGTCAAACGTGCCTCAAGCTAGAGTGACTTGCATGCAGGCAGGCGCCATCACACCTTGCCCGGGCACCGTCCGGGGGAGGGCGACACAAGAAGCTGGCCGGCTCATCAGCGCAAACGTGGACCGGGTTTCTTGTCAAAGAAACACTCATGCATGCACCTTGGCAGCTGACATCTTTTTCCGGCGGCCAAGCTTGTCTCTTCTTCCAGAGTCTTCGGCCATGTCATCTAATGGTACGTTTTCAAAACCACGACTTCGCTAAAAGCCCCCCCCCCCGCGGCGCCGGCCGCTTCTCGTGAATGGCCCCCAGAATGGAAACTCCAAACCACTTTGGCTTGTTAAATAGCTTGTTGAACTAACTAGTGCAATCGCTGTAGTGTGGCACACGGGCCAAGCTCTGGTCAAGCGCAGCGGGACACAACATTTCAAGTCAACAGAGCTCGACTGCTTGTTATGGTTTCTGAAACAATTCCAACTTGTGCAAGATCGGGCTGGCGGTCGTCCCGCGAGCTGCCTGCATACAATGCCTGACAGCAGAACACTGTAGTACCTACAGATATCGGTTCGTGGCGTATGTTTGAGTGAAACGACAAGCCTCCCGAGAGCTCTATGAAGCTTTACCAGGGCCTTGCTCACCATCTCGTAAAAGTTCTCGAGAGCCCTGAGCGCGGGCGTTCTTTCTTGGAGAGAGATCCGAGTCTTGCTATGTACGGATATGTATAGCCTGTCTTATCTCGTCTCACGCATGGACGTCTGAAAGTCTCAGCATCGGCAAGGATAGGAAAAACATGTCAAAACGTGACAAACCCAGCGTGGGGATGCATGATGGATTCTCACGCATTGTGCATTGTTAGCCCGAAGGACGGGGAACCTAATTCCAGGTTTCTGGGATACGCATAAACAAGGCTGTCTGGGCTGGCTCAAGGTCCATACGAACTAATAATACATAGCAGCAGACTCGTTGACCTTGGCTACAGGCTACATTCCATTACTTTCAGTCCCGTCCTCATCTTGTTTGCATCTTTAGTCTTTACTCGCAAGACAGGCACACGACTGACTTATCGTCATTCGTCGCACTCCACCTCTTCTGGCGGAGCTTTCTTTGTTCGGCCGACGGGACGGACAAGCAACAGAGAACTAACCCAAGAGAAGGGAACATGATAAGATGTCTTCCAAGGGAAGCCATGGCTCAAAACAACCGCCGCGAGTGGCCGAGAACCTGGGTAGTGCCAAGCCCTTTCCGCCTTTTCAAAGTTCTAGCCCTGTATCGCCCAATTGTTTGATGGAATAGCACCGAAAGCTTATTATGCCAGGTTTTTCCGAAACGTGCTAGAACACGGGGCAAAAGTCTCCATCCTTCTAGCTGCGCCTTTTTGGATCGGCCACTCCCACAGGCTTGAACGAGCCGGCTCACTCGGGCATGCGGGAAGCAAGCTCGCGAGCTTTTTAGCGCTGCTCGGAAAATCCACTCTGGCAAACGCCCCGGTGGTGTGATTCTGGCTTGCCCTGCCGAGCTGAGAGAGAATGGAGGAAGAATGGATGTGAGAATAGAAACAAGAGCGCCACTCAAACGAGAAATGAAAACCCCCACATCTCCATCCAAATCGAAGAATATGCCTCTAATCCGGATACTGCGCGGGGCGGCCTTGTTATTTTCGCAGGCCCATTACAGAATGGCCGTAGCCAGCAAAGCTGTGGGTGTTGGCGTGGGTTAGGCCAGTTGGTTTTTTGCTAATCTGTAATCTGTACCGAGTACGGTCATTCTTGTCGACAACACTTGTCGGGAAGCGGGGTCATGACCAAATTAGTAGACGTCAAGTATTTAAATATCTTGTTTCTGCTCCCTTCTTGCTCTCTGTCCATGCCCACAGCTAGGGTTACAGATGCTACGAGTCGCCAGGTTGCATCAGGACTATGTACAGGCATGTATGTGCCTCTTCTCTTTGGGAGAGATCGCGCTCTCGGGATCGCATCATCCGCGGGGATTTTTTCCTGGACAAGACAAACATCAGAGTAACTGAATCGTCGTTTTTTTTTTTCTCGGCAGATGGGTTTGTTATACTTTTATTCAGATGATATTGAATACCTAGTGACCCCAGAGCACCTGAAAACCCTCGGCTACTGGGCCTCGTTCAACGTAGATTTTCGGCCCCAAGCCAAGCAGCTTACTGGTATTTATGTACCCAGTAGATGACGCGAGTGCAGGGGGCCCACCCACATGGAAATCGCGATCGTGACGCGCATGTCGCGTACTCCAACGCGTCCTCCATTGGCCCCATCCAAGATCCGAAAAGGCCCCCGCTCATGTTGATTGGCTCATGGCCGTTGACGCTCAGAACAAAATCTGACCAACGGACGATGGGAGCGGATATTCGTCAAAAAAAAAAGAAAAATACGCACGATTAAAGTAAGAAGAAAAAAAGTTTTCGAGCGCGGGCATGAATTAATCTGCTCGAACCGCCACATATCGTACGAGCCTTCTTTAATTACGCTGCCCTCGTGGCTTACATTTGGGAGCCGGCGCCACCCCCCACAGCCAGTACCAAAAAAAAGGCCGTACATAAATCGCCCCGGATAGAGAAGACGACGAAGGAGGCCGTTGTCGTCGGGTTGAACAAGTCGGTTGATGCGGACGGACCCCGGGAAGCCGGGGCGCAACCATTCCGCCGGGACCCTTTGCAGGACGCGCATGAAAAGGTTGTTGCAGGGTAGCTTATTATGCGAAAGGAGGGAGAGAGGTTCTACTCGTTCAGACGGGACAGGGTAAATAGTTGCTGCTCGCCGAATATTGCTGGCAGTTTGTACACGTGCTTTAAAGTATCGTCTCCTCGAGATACAGCTTTATCCTTTTTGTCGGGTGGGATGGCCAAGTTTTTTACACGTATATCGCTTTCGCGATGAATGGGTAGGTAACCAACATGTGGTAGAGCAACCGAGTTTCCCAGCGTCATCCGCTTGTCAGCAGCGCTTGAGCCGAGTAACTGTACCACCTCTCGCTGATACAACAAGTTCCCATGTCCGAAGAAGAGAAAAGGCCCGTGAGCAGTGCGAGGCTCGCTTTGTCTCCAAGTAACCGAGGCAATGGCCTCTCATTACCAAGTCGCATGAGAACCACGGCCTCGGATAGACGGCGTCTTGTGGTCGCATCTCCATTCAACACACCCCATTGACTGTAGCAGCTCTTGGAAAGGAGGTGCGGCTGAGATTTCGCGCTGAAATGGTGTGCACCTTCTTTAGAACGTTGAGTTGCGACAATCATGGATTTGCTGGCTGGTTGCTGCGTAAACTATGACAACAGAACTTGATCACTTTCTACGGTCAAACGACGTCTTCTGAAGGTCGATATCATCAAATTAAAATTGCATTACAACGCTGTTTCCCTAAAAAACCTGTTCATCTATGCGTGTACTGCCAGACTCTATTCTATCCTGGACTGGCAATGTATCTTCATCAAACATTCCCTCAAAGAATTGCCATCAATGCAGTCTGTTGATGCCTGAATTCCGCCTGATTGTTGTCCGAATCACGACTAATATGTTTAGCCCGTGTATAAGTGCAGCCTGATCCAAACCAGTGCATTTGCGCTCGCGAGTCTGTAAAGTCGATAATGACGAGTGCGAAAGAAGACCGCTGCCAGCGCAGTCAGCCATGCCTGTATCCGCTCATGTGCCTTCACAAAATCTCGCATGTCAAAATACGTTTAAACGCACTCCTGAACCACAACTGACACATGATCAATCTTCAAAGGGCAAACTCCGTGTAAGCTGACGGGCGTGCGTCCCCCCAAAGACGTCGAATATTCGAGGAAAGGCCCGGTATTCCGTGTCGAAACATGTGTTCCGCTTCAGTAATTTCTATGTCGCGGGCAGCCGCCTTCCAAAACCTCCCAGGTAAATACTCTTCTGTCCCCAGATCCTGATACGTCACCATGCGTAGCCAAGGTTGTCGTCCTCTTGCGCTGCTGAGTTCGACTTCTGTGGCACAGAATTTACATCGAATAATGGTGGTTGTTTGGTTTCTGCACGTTTCCTAAAAGGCCTTCTCAAATCCTGACAACCTCGTCGCCGTGTTATAATACGCAGTCTTCGACATGTGCGCACAAGCTTCCACTTCTGCGAGAAGACTGTATGATAGTTCGAAAACGCGAGGTCGAAAGAGCAAGACACCCTTTCGTAAATATCTGCCTTTGATCACACGAGGTGTCACGTGGAATATGGCATCCATATGTAGCTCGGAAATAGACGAGCGGAACGGTGCCAATAACAGCTGAAAGTAGTGATACTGCACCATTGTCAATGGTAGGCGACAAAGTTTCAAGGATAGCTGTACGTGATGGTATTCAACGTCGTAGGTGCACCAGGACGGGCTGAAATAAAGATCTGGGGGCGCACGTTGTGGACATGGCCGCATGACATGACTATAGGTATGTTGAGGTACATCAGCGTAGAGGATACTGTGCAGACAAAGGCACGCTCCATAAGCCCATTGATCTGGCAGATCGAATACAGAAGCGGTGAGACACTCGAGGAACTCCTCGCCCGATACAAGCCGAGCTGCTGCGCCCATATGTCTTTGGAGGGTTATCGCGAGACGTTTGCAGCAGATTCGAAGGTGATAGATAGAAGTCAACGGGAGATAATCTGCAATGCGTCTGATTACTTCGATTGTAAGGACACCTGGAAAAAAATTCGGCAACATTCTTTGTGTGTCGTTCACTGATCTGTTTGAAGAGCGTCGACTAAGGTTGCCAGAAACCATGTTGGCGGGGGAAGTGTCCGGTCTGCTGGAAAATCAATATCTTGTGTGTGAATATAGAAAGATGACCAAGAAGATCATCATGTAAAACATTGGCGGATCATAGCACGATGATCATGTTTTTTTTGCGAAAGTGCCGACGCACTTGTGTGGTGCCTCGCTCCTGACACTAGAAAGGCCAGTAGCTGCATTTTCGGTGCACCAAGAGTATTGGCCGCGTTTAACAACACCCACGCACTCCCGCGCTGTCTCTCCGGATCGAGAATATATCCTTTTTTCTCTATCGTCACTTGCCAGCCTGGTTCGGGGTGATGATAATGACAATCTCGTGGTGGGGCAGCTTTGCGGGGTGACTTTCATCTGTACCGTAGCCTGTAATTTAGGTATGAGGTATGTAATAGTGGTCATGGCCCACAACGGTAAATCGCTTCAAAATTGCTTCGTCACATTGCCATCAGCTCGACTACGAATACTCCGACAAGCCAAAGCAGACAGAAAGAATTGAACCGTTCAAATCGCTCGATACGTACTATTCGTACACAATGGAGGCTGAGATTAAGGCCGCAATTCCCAACATTGACCCCGTGATCTCGGAGTACTCGGTGGGCTACCTGAACCATGCCTCGCTGGCGTGGTCCGACGAGAGTGGCGAGGCCGCAGAGGTCGTGTCGCCGCTTGCCGAAGCCGCGCACACCGTCACCGAGCTGCTGATCTCGGCCTCTGACCAACCCGACAACAATTTACAAGAGAAGATCAAGGCGCTCGTTGAGAGATGGGTCGAAAAGTACGCCGTAGTCAACGGCGGCGAGCGCCACGGGCCGCTGGCCATCCGCCGCCTGGACCAAACAATTCAGGTTAGCACGCAGCGCAACATGTCGTCGACTTTGGCCGTCGCCAGTGGTGGTGTCGATCTCGAGTCTGCCAACGCCCGCAAAGTCGAGTCCAAAGTCGATCGCAAGAAGCTCGAAAAGGCCGAGCGCAAGATTGCTGTCAAGCAGCAGAAGAAGCAGTACAAGAACGTCGAATACGAGGCCTCCAAGCTGCTCGACCAGATCGACGACGCCCAGTCGTACGAGGAGTTTTACATGGCCGTCAACCCGCTCCAACTTGGCAACGCCGGCGCCAACAAGACCAAGGACGTCAAGCTCGACAACATTGACGTCTCGATTGGAGCCCAGCGCATCCTTACCGACACCACCCTCACACTTGCGTACGGTCATCGTTATGGTTTGGTTGGTAATAACGGTGTGGGTAAATCCACACTTTTGCGTGCCTTGTCGAGGCGTGAAGTTGCCATTCCCACCCACATCTCCATTCTCCACGTCGAACAAGAAGTACGTACAAACCGATCATCTGTGCCAAACAGAATCCAATCTAACAATGCAACAGCTTACCGGAGACGATACCCCCGCTATTCAAGCCGTTCTTGATGCCGATGTTTGGCGCAAGGTGTTGATGAGAGAACAAGAAGAACTCACAGCCGCGCTGGCTGAGCTAGAAGTCAAGCGTGCGCCTCTAGCCGATACGTCGGCAGACGCTGCCAAGCTGGATCTCGAAAAGGAGACCATGGACACAAAGCTCGGTGACGTACAAGGCAAACTCGCCGAAATGGAATCCGACAAGGCCGAGTCTCGCGCTGCCAGTATTCTTGCTGGTCTCGGCTTCTCCCCGGAGCGCCAACAGTTTGCCACCAAGACCTTTTCCGGTGGTTGGCGTATGCGTCTGGCTCTCGCGCGAGCCCTATTCTGCGAGCCCGACCTGCTACTACTCGACGAACCGTCCAACATGTTGGACGTCCCCTCTATTACCTTTCTTTCCGAATACCTTCAAGGCTACCCCAGCACAGTCCTCGTTGTCTCTCACGACAGAGCGTTCCTCAACGAGATCGCCACCGACATTATCCACCAACACTCCGAGCGTCTTGACTACTACAGAGGAGCCAACTTTGACTCCTTTTACGCCACTCGTGAAGAGCGAAAGAAGATTGCCAAGAAAGAGTACGAGAACCAGATGGCGTACCGTGCGCATCTGCAGGCTTTCATCGACAAGTTCCGATACAACGCCGCCAAGTCATCTGAGGCGCAGTCTCGTATCAAGAAGCTCGAGAAGCTCCCTGTTCTGGAGGCACCGGAGGCCGAATACAATGTCAAGTTTGTCTTTCCCGATGTGGAGAAGCTGTCCCCACCCATTATTCAAATGTCCGAAGTCACTTTCGGCTACTCTAAAGATCATATTCTGCTACGTAACGTGGACCTAGACGTTCAGCTTGACTCCCGTATCGGTATCGTTGGTCCCAACGGTGCTGGTAAGACAACTGTCCTGAAGCTGCTCATCGGTAAGCTGCAAGCGCTGAGTGGTATCATCTCGGCCAACTCGCGCCTACGCATTGGGTTTTTTGCGCAACATCACATTGACGCTCTGGACCTCACGGTCAGCGCCGTGTCCTTCATGGCAAAGACCTACCCCGGAAAGTCAGACGAGGAATACCGCCGCCAGCTCGGTGCGTTTGGTATCACTGGCACGACTGGTCTACAGAAGATGGTCCAGCTTTCCGGAGGTCAAAAGTCGAGAGTGGCGTTTGCATGCCTGGCTCTCACGAACCCGCACATTCTTGTTCTTGACGAACCTTCTAATCATCTTGATATCGAGGCCATGGACGCACTGGCTGAGGCGCTTACTGCCTTCCAGGGCGGTGTGCTCATGGTTTCCCACGACGTAACGATGCTGCAGATGGTGTGCACGTCGCTATGGGTGTGCGATGGCGGCACGGTAGAGAAGTTTGACGGCGACGTGAACCAGTACAAGAAGAGGATTGCATCCCAGGCTGATGCTGCTGGTGTCGTGAAGCAGCACTGATATGGCGAGCAAGCAGGGAAGCAGGGTATTTACGTATGCATTTATAGGCGTCACATGAGGCATGATTATCATGATGTAGTAGATGTGTTTATCTAAAATAGAGCCATTTCCTAGTATTTTGTACTTTGTAGTCTCGCTTTTGTCCGTATGTCATTACATTTTGCCTTCTTGTCATAGTAAATAGATGATACGAACATTTACATAGAGTCCATGGGTACAGATTACCACCTTGCCATCCCCATCAAGCTCTTGCCTGAGGCGGCGCTGACCTGCAACGGAGTGGGGCGGATTTCATCTCGGAAGTGAGCCCCGCCGGCCAATCTCCAGCGGTGCTGGGGCAGCTTGCAGGATGGTTGAGGAAGAGAGGAAACTGAATTTAGCAATGTTTCTGTCAATTAAGTGATGAACTTGAATTAAAGTCGACTGGGAGATGGAAATACACACTCCAATCAAATATGCATTTTAAGCACCCGGAATTTCTCAGAGCCGTTATTGAATTGCAGCAAAAACAAACTGTCCTGTTGAGATTGGCCTAGCCCGTTTGGGAAAGGCGTTGGCCAGTGTAAACAGGCCATTAGTGGCCACTGGCCAGTGACGGCCCCTGGGGTCCCTGGCAGACTGCACTGGACTGGCACTGGACTTCCGACTGGCACAGCTGCCCGCTCTTTCCCTGGGGATCGTAGCGGTGAACCAATTTCCACCCCTCGCCAGCAAAAAATCAACAACCGCCCAGCTCCTCCCTGTCCTTCTCTCTCTCGCGCATCCACATATCTTGAAGCCTTGCCCGGTCTCTCGATACCCGTTTAGCTCTTGCATCCTCCATCAACCCTTTTTCAGCTTCTTTTCGACATTTTCAAGTCGCCATCATGCGTGAGATTGTGAGTCCCTCTTCACGCCATTGCTCTTGTTGACCCCTCGACGCGTTCCTGTGAGCTTGAGCAGCCCCTGAGTGGTACCCCGCCGTACACTCGGCCCAGCCAGCACAAACGCCAGGATTGTCGAGTTTGAAAGCGGTTTGAAGAGCTCAATGTGTCGAAAACTGTTGCTAACGAGTTTATTTTTCGTCATTTATAGGTTCACCTCCAGACCGGCCAGTGCGTGAGTAGCTTCCGACGCCCAACCCGAAGGCAAAATTAGTGGTATCGGCCCTGACAGTGTTTGTTTTCGATAGGGTAACCAAATTGGTGCTGCTTTCTGGCAAACCATCTCTGGCGAGCACGGCCTCGACTCCAGCGGTGTTTACAATGGCACTTCCGAGCTTCAGCTCGAGCGCATGAATGTCTACTTCAACGAGGTTTGTTGTACCCTCGCAACGCGTTACTCGACTTGGTTGTGGGTACTGACCGCGATTTTCCTTAGGCCTCCGGCAACAAGTATGTTCCTCGCGCCGTCCTCGTCGATCTTGAGCCCGGTACCATGGACGCTGTCCGTGCCGGTCCCTTTGGTCAGCTCTTCCGTCCCGACAACTTCGTTTTCGGTCAGTCCGGTGCTGGCAACAACTGGGCCAAGGGTCACTACACTGAGGGTGCCGAGCTCGTTGACCAGGTCCTCGACGTTGTTCGTCGTGAGGCCGAAGGCTGCGACTGCCTCCAGGGTTTCCAGATCACCCACTCTCTCGGTGGTGGTACTGGTGCTGGTATGGGTACTCTGCTCATCTCGAAGATCCGCGAAGAGTTCCCCGACCGCATGATGGCCACCTTTTCCGTGGTTCCCTCCCCCGGCAACTCCGACACCGTTGTCGAGCCCTACAACGCCACTCTCTCCGTTCACCAGCTCGTTGAGAACTCCGACGAGACCTTCTGTATCGACAACCAGGCTCTGTACGATATCTGCATGCGTACCCTGAAGCTATCCAACCCTTCGTACGGTGACCTGAACCACCTCGTTTCCGTCGTCATGTCCGGCATCACCACCTGCCTGCGTTTCCCTGGTCAACTCAACTCTGATCTTCGCAAGCTCGCCGTCAACATGGTTCCTTTCCCTCGTCTTCACTTCTTCATGGTCGGCTTTGCTCCCCTGACCAGCCGTGGTGCCCACTCCTTCCGCGCCGTCTCTGTTCCTGAGCTCACTCAGCAGATGTTCGACCCTAAGAACATGATGGCTGCTTCTGACTTCCGCAACGGTCGCTACCTGACTTGCTCTGCCATTTTGTAAGTTGGCCTGGACCTGCACAGATTGAGGCATTGACTAACAGCCCTTTAGCCGTGGCAAGGTTGCCATGAAGGAGGTTGAGGACCAGATGCGTAATGTGCAGACCAAGAACTCCAGCTACTTCGTCGAGTGGATCCCCAATAACATCCAGAACGCTCTCTGCGCCGTCCCCCCGCGCGGTCTTAAGATGTCGTCTACCTTCATTGGTAACTCGACCTCTATCCAGGATCTCTTCAAGCGTGTCGGTGAGCAGTTCTCCGCCATGTTCCGTCGCAAGGCTTTCCTTCATTGGTATACTGGCGAGGGTATGGACGAGATGGAGTTCACTGAGGCTGAGTCCAACATGAACGATCTTATCTCCGAATACCAGCAGTACCAGGACGCTGGCATTGATGATGAGGAGGAGGAATACGAGGAGGAGCTCCCTGTCGAGGGTGAGGAGCCTCTGTAAATTTCTAAACTTTAAACCTGGCCAAGGGCATTTCTCGACCTGAAGGAGAGAATATCGCTCTAGTGTCTATTCACTTCGAGGCAGTGGAAGTAATTATTTGTGTGGGGTTTTAGATATCCTCGACTCTGCGTACAATGGAAGCAGCAATTGTACACAACCAGTTCAAAATACGAGTACCATAGTACCATTTACTCATCCATCCGAGTATAAGACCATGAATCAAATTCCGTAATGATGCCGTAATGCAGAGTACGATGTAAGTGGTTGGCTAGAGTTATTCAGGCCAGCCTTTGGGTACACGTGACGCGGTGAGTAAGCCGCCCAAAAAGTCGAGGCGCTGCTATTTACAGCGTTACCCTTTGCAGGACCATAGGAGAGGCACGACGGAGTTTGCGACAGCAGACAATTCCGATGACAGCAATGTTTACGCCAGCGAAAAAGGCGGCGCTGGGGCCAGCAATGCGCGTGGCATTGTCTCCAGCCACCTCACTGCCTGGATTCCTGGTACCGGCGTGGCAATCGACTGCTGCGGCCACGGTCGCGCGACAGTTTTCGACGACCGGGCCACGACCGTCGAAGCTCGGCCGCACGCCGATTTCTATACCCCCGGGGGTGGAATTGACCATGGGCGAGCCAAGAATGGTCAACAATATGACCTCGTATAAGCCCAAGGTCACGAAGACGATAAAGATCAAGGGACCTCTGGGTTAGTGCATGCCCCGTTGCCGAGGAGGATAGCTTCGCGCCGTTGCCCGTCGGCGCAATGAAGTGTGATGAGAGACAGGATTGGAATTGGCTGACAAAGGGCTTTCGAATAGGAGAATTGAACATGGATGTGCCCAACTTTGTACAAATGGAGCAGAATCTCGAGGACAGCATGGTTGTGCTGTCGGTTGACGACGCCAACATTTCGCAACAAAAAGAGATGTGGGGTGAGTTTCTTTACCGGACAGAAAGGCTACGGTGTCTTTGGATGTTGTACTGGGAGTGCTAACGCGGTGCAGGCACCACCTGGGCGTATCTCAACAACCACATCATGGGCGTCTCCGAGGGCCACACGGCGATCCTGCGACTCGTCGGAGTCGGATACCGAGCGACCGTGGAGGAGCGCGCGAGAAAGGCCGAGTACCCCGGACAAAAGTTTTTGTGCCTGAAGCTCGGCTTCACACATCCTGTGGAGGAAGGCATTCCCAAGGGCGTGACGGTGACGACGCCGGCGCCGACGAGGATCCTGCTCGAGGGCGCGGAGCGCGAGGTGCTCATGTCGTTTGCGGGCAGGGTGCGCAAGTGGCGCCCTCCGGAGCCGTACAAGGGCAAGGGTGTCTTTGTCAACGACCAGACGATTAAGCTGAAGCAGAAGAAGATTAAATAAAGGAGAAGCACTGTGGGAGAGAGGGCATCTGGGCTGTGGTGTGTGGGTGCCTTTTGTGTATTGTTTATTACGCTGGCTGAGGAGGTTAAGAAAAATGACTAGGAAAAAGAGAAACGGTTGCTCCGTTTACTGTACTATATTCTGTTGCAGCGTTTTACATGGATGCATATATACAAAGTTTCTACTGTACATGGCTCGCTAAGACTGATGCAGCATGCAAGGGTTTGGGTATGGGCTACGGTTGAACATTGTGCTATGACGTATATTTGATTGAAGCATTGACAGACGAAATTTTTGAGATGGAGCATCCAGTGGCTTTGGCCGTGCTGGGTGAGGCTTGAATACTATAAGTTAGGCAACTTAAAGTTAAACTTACCTGGCTGACCAGCAAACCCCACTACTCAAAGCACACCATCGTGCAGTAGCTTCAGCGTTGAACCAAGTCTACCGCTGTGTACAGATCCGTCACAACGCCACGTAAGAACCCTTTATCTTGCGCAAATTTTGTAGGTTAAGACTCTGTCTGTTTCGGACCCGTCGGCCGATGGTCCGTTGCACTGCAGGAACAAGAGGAACCCATATTAATCCTCCCAGTTTTTTCCCAGATACACCATAAAGGGTACATGCCTGCTCGTCCCGCACATCGTCGAGAGCCCCGCGATTCCTGGGCGTTTTACCTCACCCGCTCCCCGTTCCTCATCGGCATCGCATTTGCTGTCCTTGCTGTCCTTGCTACCCTTTTTACCCCGAGGAGCCCTGCATCGCCGCCGTCGAGTTTTATTAGCATCCCAAGCAACGCCCCGACGACACCGCCGTTGTCGCCGATCCCCGCCGCCGCCATAGCTTCCCTCGTCTCATCCGCGCGCGGACGACTTGCCCAGCTCACCAGCCACCTCCTCCACCGGGCGTCGTCCTCATCCTTTGCCACCATGGTTGTCTCGCCTAGATACGAGCGCGAGCTGCAGGTCGCGGAGCTGGCCGTGCAGCGCGCCGCCATTCTCACCAAGCGCGTCTTCCACGAAAAGACCAAGGGCACCGTCGACAAGAACGACAAGTCGCCCGTCACTATTGGCGACTTTGGCGCGCAGGCGCTCATCATTGCCGCGCTCCAGCACAACTTCCCCGACGACGCCATTGTCGCCGAGGAAGAGGCCGCGCAGCTGCGCGAGGACGCTGCGCTCCGCGACACCATCTGGGAGCTCGTCCGCTCGACGGCGCTCGCCGACGCCGACGCCGAGACGCTGCTCGGCGGGCCCATTGCCAGCGTCGAGTCCATGCTCGACCTGATCGACAAGGGCAACAGCGCGGGTGGCCGCGCCGGCCGTATCTGGACGATTGACCCGATTGACGGCACCAAGGGCTTCCTCCGCGGTGGCCAGTACGCCGTGTGCCTCGGGCTCATGGTCGACGGCGACGTCAAGGTCGGCGTGCTCGGCTGCCCGAACCTCCCCGTTGACGACGCGGCGCGCCTTACGGCTGACAGCGGCGCCAATCAAACCGATGCCGAGGGCCACGGCGTGCTGCTCGCCGGCGTGCAGCACCACGGCGCCCACAGCCGCGCCCTGACCGCCAGCGCGCTCACCGGCTCCAAGGCCATTGGCATGCGCGCCCTCACGGACCTCGCCACCGCCACGTTTTGCGAGAGCGTCGAGGCCGCGCACTCGGCCCACGGCGACCAGGCCAAGATTTCCGAGACGCTCGGCATCACCGAACCCAGCGTGCGCATGGACTCGCAGGCCAAGTACGGCTCCATTGCGCGAGGCGCCGGCGACATTTACCTGCGCCTGCCGGTCAAGGCGACCTACCAGGAAAAGATTTGGGACCACGCCGCCGGCGACTTGATTGTGCGCGAGTCGGGCGGCCACGTCACTGACATTCACGGCAAGCGCCTCGACTTTGGCGCCGGCCGCACGCTGGCCAACAACAAGGGCGTTGTGGCGGCGCCCGCGCCGGTGCACGGCAAGGTCCTGGCGGCTGTGCAGGAGGTTCTCAAAATCAAAGCTTGAGCTGATGTAGAGTCGTGGAAAAGGTCGAGAGATGGACAGTGAAACGGAATGAATTTTATACAAGATAGCGACATGCATCTTGGCGTGTATAGGCCGTTTTTTCATGGACTAGCTATCTTAAAGTGGAGGAAAAACACTCTATAATGAATAAATGAAAGCAGATAAAAAAAAATCAAACAAGAATGAACGTGAGCTTTGTGCTGTCGAATTAATGAAGAATCTCAATATGTGGTCAAGTAGGACGTGAGCTTGCAGGTGTGTTGTGTTGGCTGGTGTGGATAAAAATTCAAGAGGCGCCCCAATTACATGTCGACCTTTTTTCCACCACCACCTTTGTCGCCATTGACACCCACGCGTAACTCTCTCTCTCCCTGTCACACACACATACGGTCGAAACCAGCCCATCTTTCGACCATGACATCTTCGCCCGCGCACCTGCGCTCCCTCTACCGCGCCATCCTGCGAGAACTGCCCCCGCGACCGATCCTCGCCGCGCCGCGCAGCCCCCTACACGCGCAGCTGCGCAGCACCTTTTCTTCGTCTTCTGGCGACGAGAGCCCCGCCGCCGCCGCCGCCGCGCACTCACCAGCGGTGGCCGCTGAGCTGGTGGCGTATTTGCGTGCGCAGCGCACGTACGCGACGCTGCTGGAGCGCTACAACCCGGGCATGGGCATGGACGAGACGGAACGTGTGCGCCTGACGGCCAGGAGGGTAGGCATGGATCTGCCGGTCGTGGTCAAGGGGCGGCTGTGAAGGGGGAACAAGAGGAAGAGAAGGGGGAACAAGAGGAAGAGAAGGGGGGGGGGGGGGGTTGGTTCAATGCGGACACGACGACGACCAAGAAATACACACACACACACGGATTCGCGGTTGCTGGGTCCGAGAGCTGCCAAAATCAAACGACTGGCGAGAAGATGCTGACGCTTTGCGAGCCGAGGATGCAAGGGGCGCAAAGGGCACGAATGGAAGTTGAAGAGAGGATAAAGAGAATGTACAATAATTATCCGAGGCAACAACATGTTGCTACTGTACTATATACACCAACCGGCAAGGCTGTCGAATACAATACCCGCTTGCATCACTTGTTGGCAAGTTCCCGTTATTACTATGGACCCCGGTGTGCTTCTCTGTTGGGAGTTGCTTGCCATGGTACTTCAAAGAATGAGGCAAGTACATACAGCCACATACTGAGATGGTGTGGAAGCTCGTGCACAAATTGTCCGACGAGTCATGTATCGGTCCATACCTATTTTTTATTTATTTACTAATTATACGATTGCGCGCTGCAGAACTGGTATATCTGTTTGTATATAAATCCGGCCGTAAATATCAATCTTGAAATTTCTCAAGCTCCTTGGGTATCGACATGTATCAAGTTGCACACCCGTGTGCATGCATGCATGTATAGTAATGAAGCTTCATTCTCCCCGCGCAACAAACTCGCCCTCTTCGAGCGTCTCATCCCAGCCACCCGTCTCCAGCAGCCATGCGCGCGTGCGCTCCTTGACGTTCTTGAGCTCCTCGCCCAGCGCGCTGTTCCACTGCTCTTGCACCTCGCGCACCTTTTCCTGTAGATCCTCCGTGAGCCTGCGCCCCTCGTCTTGGCGCATCTTCTGCGCGCGAGCCAGCCGCGTCTCTGGCGGGATTGGCGTGCCGTCAGCTTCTTGCACCTGCGTCTCTAGCACGCGCCCTTTGCCATTGACGACAGCTTCCTTGACTTCGTGCAAAAGACAGAGCAGGTTGGTGTGCGATTCGATGAACTGATATGTGCTCTTCTCTGCGTGAAGAAGCAGACTGAAGAGATACTGCAGCGGGTGGTCGATGTAGGCCGGGTTCTCGTCGAATTCGGTAGCCGGAACCTGGATTTCAAACCCGTCCAAGTTGGGCGGGATGCTGTCTACCAGACCATGAAGAGGGGGTGCAATGTCCCAGAAAGCAGACAATTGCAGCGCAACGCCGCGCTGCACGGCCGAGTCAACAACGGAGCGAAACTCGCGAGCGCGGTTGAGGACTTCGTTTGCATAGGCATTCTCACGATTGGAGGCATCAGCAGCAAAAAACTCTTCAGCGGATTTTAGCTTTTCTGTATTACCAGACAGTCGATACGGTGTAATAACGACGTCGCGATATCTGGCGTTGCGGTCCGTCAAGAGGTCGAAGATGGTTCTGTGTAGAAACTCCCGCGTCTCGAAAACCCACTTGAGAAGAGTCAGCTTCTCAAGGAGCTCCGGCCGATCGTCGCCTTCTTCTTGAGGCATGTCGGCGTCATTTTGACCACTGTCAAATAGCTGGCTGGCCAATCTGTCAAAAAGCTCCGTGGCCTTGGCTATACGCACACTCAGAAGCTCGTTTAATGGCACAATGACGCCATTTTGGAAGTGCTCGTATTCCGCCTTTTCCAATTCCTTGGCCTTGTCTCTTTCCTGGGCTTCAGAGTCCGACTCGATGGCGGCAGCGTCTGCATATCCGATATTGCCAGCAGCTGTTTCCTTTTGCAGGTTCTCCCTCAAAGCTCTGCGACGTTCGGCCGTAGCTTTTGCAAAATCCTCACGTCGCTTCGAGCTCGCCAGTGCGAACTTCTCTTTCGTAGTGTCCATCTCATCAAGTTCACTCAAGCCGCGCACCGCTATTCTGGTCTCTGTAAGCTCGGGATGGTTGTTGTTCACGGCGGGATGATGGCGTGGGTAGGGCGGCGGCATTGTAACTAAACGAGACACATCAAGGCCTTCGGTCTTTGTAGCCGGAGAGCATGTTGATTCAGTCGAAATGGTCGAAAATTGTTCTGGCTGCGGTGTCCAGCTGGGTTCGTCGTGGCCATGCCATCCAGTCTTTTCAGCAGGGTATTGAGAGGATGATCCTTCGCCTGCTCCTGCAAGCTCGGCGCCTTCATCAACCCAATGTTCCTTTGAAACGCCCATGTATTTAGACTCTCTTTTCGACCTTTCCCATCCTCGGGCAGGATCTCCGTTTGAATCCGTCTCCCACCAGCGACTGGGCGGTCTACCACGAGAGCTATTTTCGGGATTATCGCTGACACTCATACTCAGAATTGGCGAAAGAGACGGCATGTAACCGGTGCCTCCGTAGTTTTGGCCTGTCGCGCTTGCTGTCGGCGAATGAGAAATACCTGCTGACGTAGGTGCTGAAGTAGATACGCCATCGCTCGTCGAACTCATGCCACTCGACTCAAGTTGCGAGCGGCTGGGGCCAGCTGAGCTAGGTGTCCAGTCTTGCGAAGTAGCAGAGGCTCGCCGAGAATTCGTCATGGGGCGGAATAGGTCTCTGGTGAGATCGAAAATTTCCGATCCCATTTCCCCAATCGCATTAGCATATCGTTCCCGTCTTATCCTAGACTCGTTTACGATGAAGTCGGCAAATAATCGTACTCGATCGGCGTCAGAGGCAGCGGCTGTTTCCTGGGCTGCAAAAGACCGAAAACGCTCAATCGTGTTGGCGGCAAACTGATCAGCGGTCTGCAGCGTTATTGCTTGTTTAGAAGCGGCAGTACCGGCGGAGGGCGGTGGCCTGGATGAGTCTCTTGGATAAGAAGCAGAGCCAGACCTTTGATGTGGCGGCGGAGTTGGCAGCGCTTTTGGGGCCGATGCGAGACCGGAGGAAGGGCTAGGTTTCTTGTGGTAAGGCGAAAACGGAGGCGTAGCTGTCTCGAATCCAGGAAGTTGCGCTGAACCAGGGCCACGAGGGGTAGAGTTTCGAGAATCATTCAGTGCTATCGAGTCGCCCGAACGCGGAGGCTCTAGACGACCTGCGCTGCGGGGTGTAGATTTCGTGACGGTTAGCCGTCTGTTGAGCCCGTTTGCCGTGCTTGGGACCACGATATCGGAAACATTATGCGTCTGAGCAACCGCGTCAATAGACCCATGCGTAGCATGCCGACTTTCGCTTCGGCGCTGTAGAATCGTTTTATCATGGCGGACAGCCCCAGCCCGGCTAAGACTGCCCGTGCTGGATGCTGAGCCCAGGGCTTCTGTCACTTGATTAGAGTGTTTGGCGACCTCGGTGTCTATAGCCAGGCCGGGAGATCTACGGCTTTCCGGCTGAGCAGGCGCATTATGAGCATCAGTATCAACCCAGTCAGCAGGTGTTGGCGGAACTGGGCCAAGGGAGGTGATGCCACTGGGCGGTGGTCGTCGCGTTGGCGGAGAAATGATCGGCACCGCATTCCGGTCTACACTTTGAACACTTTGCGAACGAGATCCTGAGGGCGGTGGCCCTGGAGGCGGAGGCGGCAGCGGCATTCCGGGCGCCCACCTTGTCTGCGACGTCGAGCGCGAACGGTTAGTTGTCGGGGTGTCGATAGCGCCAGTTGATGCTGCTCTTCGAGCTGCTGGAGGCATTCCCTCTGAGGACGGACCGGCAATCGGGCGCTGAGGCTCAGGAGCAAAGAAGCTCGCGGGCCCCATGCTTCGTCGAGCGTGAGCAGAGGGGTGTACATCTGGCGGACTGGGCTGTTGTTGCTCCGGCTCTTTTCGTCGAACGAGCGAAGGTAGGCCAAATCTGCGGTCGCGAGAACCCCCACGACCTCCAGCGCCCGGAGGAGGTGGAAATGAGGGGTTTGCTATGGGTTCGGGTGAAGCATGGTGCATAGCCAAGTTGGACGTTGTTCTCGGCGACGGCGTGGACATGGGACCCAGTACATGCTCAAAGGCTGTACTGACAGGCCGTTGCTGTCGACTCCTTGGTGGGCTATATGGAGGAGGAGGAGGAGGCGGCGCTGGAGC
The DNA here is from genome assembly GCA_037289395.1 of Beauveria scarabaeidicola. NCBI lineage: Eukaryota > Fungi > Ascomycota > Sordariomycetes > Hypocreales > Cordycipitaceae > Beauveria > Beauveria scarabaeidicola. The sequence goes on along the minus strand of JAEIJG010000246.1, from coordinate 17,814 downwards.
TATGAGAGATTAATAAATGGTTCAGAAAAGCAAGCCGAGTAGAGTCAAAAAGCTCACCTTGCGCCTCGGCGCCGTACTGAGCCGGTCTTTCTGGCATTGGCGGCGCACCCGGCGGCACCCACTCCTGAGGATTATACGGCTGAAGAGCACTCGCAGGAGTGTGTGCCGACAGAATATGCGTTGAGGCCATGGAGATGGCAGATATAGGCGTGCCGTGCTGGTGGCTGACGAAAGACCCAAGAGCAGATGTGGTCAACGGGTTGAGGCCCTGCCGCAGGCGGGCTGGGTCGCGGGGAGAGGCCATTCTAGAGAGGGCCCAGTCGCGCGCAGCCGCAGCCGCCCGCAGTCAGAAAATGGGCTGAGCTTTCTGTCACTGGGGCCAGCTTGGTTCCAAAGATAGAAACCTGTTTGCCAATTGCGTCAAGGTCGAGTCAGGAGGGAAAACCGGCCTTGACCAGGGCAAACGATGCGGCGAGCAAAGGGCTCTAGGGGAGTGGATGCTGTGTGCTGCAGGCGGTAGCCACTCACACGGACAAGACACGTTGTGTGGCTGGCCCAGGCAGGTTATGGAGTGAGCTTTTCTGTCACTATTTCTGTCTCGAATCCATTTGCGCGATCTGGGGACTTGGGCTCCAGTGAGATGCGTCGGCCCCTTGGCGTATGCAGGAGGAAACGACTTGTCTTAATGCCTCGGATTGGACAACGGGCAAACTGAGGGCGAGGTAACGAGGAGTTGAGCCAACTTGCAAGTCAACGAGGCGGTCAAGCTGTGGTAATATCTCGACGGCTTCGTATGTAAAAGAGACACAGGTTATGACGGATACACAAATGATGCGCACAAAGTTCTCGGACAACAACCCGCAGAAGGTTTTGCGCAATCCCGCGGTGTGTGTGGCGGGCCCTTGTCTGGTGGGTGTGTGAAGTATGTACCGAGTAGACCGAAGAGGAGGAGGGTGACCTGTGAAGCACCTACAAGCAGACAAGCAGACAAGCAGATTGCAGCTACCTGTTCCAAGAAGAGCACCAAGAGAGCGGCACTGCAATGTCGAATGTGCAGTAGCCCGACCGCGTGGAATATGACGTGCCGAGAAGGAACGCATAAAGAGGCTGGTACCGACTGCTACACCGGCTGTTGCTGTCGTCTGGTCCGTTAAATACAGACGGAGGCGCATATATCAATGGTACACGACAGCGAACTTGTGCATTATTTGCCAATCTTTTGTTTCAAAGAGGCGAGCTCAACGCGGCCATAACATGCTTAATTTGACGACCGTCCTGCCACACGCCTTTCATTTGAGCGAAACCACTGCAACGCTGACACTATCGCCGACTAGATTGGGACGGGACGGCTAGAAGTAGCGTTGAAACTCGACGGGCAAGACTGGTTGGGTATAAAGTGAGATCCCCTTGTACAACGCTGCTGAATCGTCGCATCCGCGCTCAATTGCCTCCGATGCCGTAGTAGTCAAAGAAGTGATATAACTGCTTGAACAAGATCCAGAGGCCCTAGGTTCGCTCAGTCTGGTCATGCCAGGGGGTAACCACACACAGGCATATCCAGCATGATATTCAGACAAGAGATCCCTGCTTGCCAACAAGAGCTTGAGCAAATCGTGGAGCGGTGCTGTCGAGCCTCTGGCCGCGCATCATGATTGGTTACTAATGTGGGCAACCCAGCCATAGCGTGTTTGCTCGGCGCTTAACCACAGCATTTGTATGGTTTAACAAGCCTCACTATCGTACAGAGTATGTTCCTCGGAGCATCAAATCGAGCAGCCGAGGCCAAGCAGGGTCTGTAAAGTGCAGTTTGTACAGTGCTTTCTATGCCAGAAGCCCAGCCTGTGTTGCCTCTACCACTAGATTGAGGCTTTCCACACACTGGACATGTAACAGTTGCGGCGTCTTGGCTTCCCTGTGATAGCAATACCTGAAGTAGCACTGAGGCGGTCGATGGCTTGTTGCTATTTTTATACTTGCATAAATTCTTGATTTATTGTCATCCAAGCTGCATCCACGCTCTGGCATGCTGTGTGGAGGTGTCCTGCAGTCTTGGGCCTTGTGCGGCTGCCACTGCCGACGAATTCGACCACAGTTCTCGACGGAGACCGATTTCAGGCCATGTCTGATGTTGCAAGTGTCTTGGTACCGATTTGATCGCCGCTTTTTCTCGTCATCGGGCTGCGCATGTGTTCCGGCATCGCAGGTTGCGGGGTAATGCCATCTACAAGCTCGTAGAACCGTGTGCGCCCTTTTGCCAATTCTTTCTGTTGTCTTCATCTTTTGTTTGTTTCAACTTTATCGTGTCGTGCTGAAATGCATGCGAGCCGCGCTTTTGGCCGTCTTCCTTTTCGGTGTTGCTTGCCGATGACACTTCGTCGGATGTCGAGCAAAATACGACCGCCATAATTAGAATAGACAGATGCATCTGCATGACGTCGATAACTTCGCCTACAACCTCGTCAATTTCTCAGAGCGATCATCCAATGCTTGTCGACAGTTCACTCAAGTTCGGGCGGTAAAACGGTGACCCACTTCTACCTACTGTGGGGGCACAAGCTCTCGAAATTCTAGAGCATTCTTCAATCTTTGCTCTTTTCCCTTCTCCTCATGCACAGCTTGCTGTTGCTCCTTCATCTCAACGCCATATTCTCACCAACACTGCCGCCAATCCTGCTGTCCAAGAATGTAAGTTATGAGTATCTGCACTTTTTCACTTTTCTTGTTCGATACCGTCGCATCCTGATGATACACCAGCTGGCACCAGTCATAGAGTGACTTGTACTCCCTTCCTTGATGACCAATATTGCTGTGGTCTTAGACCCTTTCTGACATGCGCTTGTTCAATTGCTTTTCTTTGACATGAATCCAACAAAACAGTCGGCATGCGACAGTTGACTAATCGATTCCTCGTCAGATTTCTTAGCCGCCCGATTCCTCTCCACGACAAACTCACCATGGTTCTGCACAACCCCAATAACTGGCACTGGGTCAACAAGGACGTGTCTGTCTGGGCCAGGGAGTGGTTTGATGAGAACCTTCTGAAACTGCAAGCCGAGAATGGAGAGGTCAACGCCAAAATTAGCAAGATTCAGTCCATGGACGGCGACGTCGATGTCAGCCAGCGCAAAGGCAAGGTTATCACCATTTTTGATGTGAAGCTTGTCCTTGAGTACTCTGGTCAGTATTCTTCATTTACACGGCCGCCACCCTGCTAATCCCTGCAGGTTCCGCCCCCGACGCTGATGACGTCTCTGGTACTATCACCGTACCTGAAATTGCCCACGATACCGAAGAAGATGAGTATGTTGTAAGTAGATATCTGAATGCCGTAGAAATCGCCTCGTGCTAAGTTGTTCGTAGTTCGACGTCGACATTTTCGCCGAATCGAAAGAAAAGCAACCCGTCAAGGATCTCGTGCGTACGAAGCTAGTTCCCGAGCTCCGTAAGGCATTCCAGAAGCTTGCACCTGCTCTCATCGATGAGCATGGTAGAGATATTCAGCATACTGCCGGTTCCAACCCTTCCAGCGGCTTCTCCACACCAAAACTGTACAATCAGCCAAGTAGTGAGACCAAGTCGACCCCCGCTACTGCCACAAAGACTAGCACTGGAGGTGTCGTGAACACAACGACCGTCACCGACAAGGAGGAATTCCGTACGACTGCCGAGGAGCTGTATCAGACCTTCATCGATCCCCAGCGCATTGCTGCCTTCACTCGTTCGCCTCCCAAGGTCTTTGAAGGCGCAAAGGTGGGCGGCAAGTTTGAGCTCTTTGGCGGGAACGTCTCCGGCGAATACATCGAGCTCGAAGAGAACACAAAGGTTGTGCAAAAGTGGCGACTGGCTCAGTGGCCTGCCGCTCATTTTTCAACGCTCAAGATTGAGTTTGACCAGAATGATGTTGACCACGTTACCGTCATGAGAGTCACCTGGGATGGTGTTCCTGTTGGTCAGGAGGAGGTTACCAAGCGAAACTGGCTTGAGTACTACGTCAAGAGTATCAAGACCACTTTTGGGTATGTCCACTGCTTCGCTCGTTGCTACAAGTCTACTCTACTAATGCGCTATAGTTTTGGCACCATTCTGTAAATCACATAATATACGAACGAAACATATCACGAAGATTAGACCAAAAGTCGAAACGCTCTAGACGGGGGTTCAAGCAACGGCGTTTGAGAAGGCTTTTACCGCGGCGGCGGAGGAAACATGTCATTTGGGTAGTATCTCTCAACGGTCTACTTTAGGACCTAGCGGCGCGTAGACATGGTGGACAGGAACGATGATGAATAGAAAAGCCAGCGCATAGCTTTTTTTGCGTCATTCGGACTCCAACATTTGCTTGCGTGCAGTGTGTTTGTACTTCTATGTATGTTCAGTATATCCAAAGTACACTACAGTACTTGCTGTCTAATTTTGGTGATGACTCTTGAGAGGGAACTCTTGGTGGAGTTTGCTCCTGAAAGGTAACTCTTCGCGAAGTTTTCCAAACGCATACTCTCGAACAAATATATCTGCCAAGTTGTCCATAAACCCCAAGTCATACATGTTTTCTACTGTTTTCAGCCTCCATACCCGCTGCCAGCCCCCCTCTCCAGCAAGAGGCGGCATCCCTTGGCGGACCACGGGAGGCTGCCCATCGGCCGTGGCGATGACTGCCATCTCGGGCTCGACAGGCCAGCGGGAACAGGAGGGCTCGATCCCAAAGTCGCGCTCACGACCGCGTCTTATGGGGCGTGTGAATGCATACCCGTCCGCCATGTCCTCGCCCATCTCGGACCATTTGAGCGACTCGTTTGTGGTGGTGCCACAGTAGACGTGGTAGAGCGTGTAGAAGAGCAGGGCCCACACCAGCGGCGACGTGAGCGCCGCGAGGAGCGTTGTGGCGCCGAGGCTCACATCGCGCTGCATAGCCCAGCTCCAGGCAACGAGATAGTTGTTCAGGCCGTAGCCCGCCGGCGGCCACACGGACCAGTCCGGGTACCGGCCCCTGGCGACGCGCGAGAGGAGGGAGAGGCCGAGGAGACCACCGTACGAGGTGAGCACGGCGGTGGAGAGGAGGAGCAACAGGAACCAGCGGTGGTTGCCGTAGCCGACGCAGGAATTGATGAAGACGCAATGGTGGTCGGCCTTTGCGACGCAGCGCTTGCAGATGCTACAGTGCTTGGAGCGCGCGGGCTTGAGGAGCTTGCACGTCGCACAGTAGCGGCCCGGGTGGAAGAGCGCGTGGTCGTAGGGGTACAGCGACATGTAGTAGGCATGCGTCTCGGGCGTGATGAAACCAGGATCGCGGCGGCAGGCGAGGTACAAGAATGTGTACGGCAGGGCGACGGCGACGAGGGCCGTCAGCTTGGTGAACCAGCCAATGTGTGGCCAGGCCGCGGGGAGAAATAAGTATTGGCCTCCGACGAGCATGGCGAGAAAGAAGATCTGGGATGGCGTGTTAGCTGGGTTGAGGGCTGGCAGGTGGACGAGCGTACGACTGCGGTGGGATGCCTGTCATACAATACTCGGTTCACACCGCGTGACAGAGTACGGGAGATGCGACCGCCCGTAAGGCGCTCGTCTACGGCCGTAATGAGCTTTGGGATATGAATCCATATTGTCCGGTACAATACGCCTATCGGCGTATGCCTGTCAAGTTCCACGACTACGTCAGTGAACAGTGCTCTTGGGACAGCCGGCACCAAAAATATGCGCCTTACCGGAGAGCTGGGATTCGACCGAAAAATGTTACAATAATACCAAAGGAAATGACCAAGATGAAACCGACAGCTTTGGCCAGCGGACCCATGACTGCGTTCCTAGCCAGGCGTCGCCGTCACGGGTGCGAACCGCCCCTGTTCTAGGAACTTTTCGGCCTGCGCAATGGGGAACGGCAGCAAGGTGGCTTGTCAGGCGTCAAGGCTCTAAAAGACGTCAGGGCCTCTCGCCGTTTTCATGATGCAAGCAAGTGATGAGGCCGGCCAAAAATAAAGACAAATAATGCACGTGGAAGAACAGCAGCCCTTTTTGCTTGATGATGGCTGCTCCGTTTCGGCCTCTGTCTGGGGCTCTTGAACGTCTTGAGGCGCAGTCAGTCTCAGGGCAGTGTCAACACGTGATCACGCGATACAGTGCAATCACGCAGCAAGTGCGCCAGAAGCCAAATCGCATCCCAAAAACACTTTTTCTGACGTCAGGCGGCTGAATAAATTCTGGCCATTCTGGAGCCTTTTATTTCTAGGCCTGCCAGGACGCTTGTTTGAAAGATGAAAACCCCTTTTTTTGCGCGACGCAACAGAACATTGAACCACTTACGATTTTGCGAGTAACGCGACGGCTCTAGTTTTACGCGTCTACCGCCAACGGCATTATAGTGCAGGAATACGACCAACGATAACTGAAAGAAATGTCGGGTGGCATCACATACAACAGGGTGGCCAGGGGAGATGGAGGGCGAATCTTTAACGGCCTCAAGTTTTGGGTCGCGCAGCAAGTGCCCACGCGCAGTGATATTCTTGATCACGTACAAGTGAGAAACCCCCAATTCTTTTCTTGATTCGACGCCGAGGCTAATGACGGACATTTACAGCGCAATGGTGGCGTTGTCGTAGCCCTGGAAAAAGATGCCGATTATCTCATTGCAGACCACGCTCGGAAAAACGCACCCAGCGGCTCCATCTCTTGGAAGTTCATCACCGAGTCTGTAGAAAATGGGGTTGTCCAGCTCCCTGATCGCTACAAGATAGAACACGCACCGGCAGGACCGCGGCCAGCTGGCTCGGGGAGGCCTGCAAGAGTCGTAAGAGCCAACTTTACGACCGCGGAAGACGCGGCGCTTGCGAGCTGGGTGCTGGCGCATGACAGCAGCCGAACGGGCAATGGAATGTACATGGAGTTTGAAACCAAGGTATGCCATGCTTTGGTGATGTGCTCCGTGCTGGACAATCAAACTGAGCTTGAATTAGCACCCCAGACATACGTGGCAATCATGGAGAAATAGATATATGAAGAAACTCAGGCTGCTGCCTCATGCGGCTCTCGTACACTTGGCCTCTCGAGCATCGGACGAGCCGCCACCCCAGGCCATCGGAGGGGCGCAGCCAGACCAAGAATTGCCAGATCCGACAGCACTCATGCTCCAGCGCCAAGGGGAAAGGGTGCAACAGGAAACGGCGCAGCAAAGGGCAAGGAATCGATCCGCGGCTCTACCACCTGCTGCCGCGACTCGGCCATCAGCACCGTCGCCGCAACCGCAGTCAGCCGAAGACGATGACGCGGCCGACACTGGAGCCAAAGGCCAATTGTACGATGATCTCCAAGAGTATTGCCAGGAAACCGGGCTACGGATTGCGCCCACGCAACAAATCGCCGGGCAGCCCGTCGAGCTCTGGGAGCTTCTCAAAGCCCTGAGCGACCAGAAACTGCCCGCCGAGGAACTTGACTGGCTGCGCGTCGCCGAGCAGCTCAGCTACGCATGGCCCGACGTGGACGTTGCGGTCAGCGCCCTGCAACGCTGCTACGAGGAGAAGCTCGCCGATTTTCTCAACATCATGGACCTGGTGCCGACAAGGGGCGCCGGGCCGGCTTCGCCGCGAAACCAGATGCCGTCGTCGCCGCCCGCGCGCTTCTTGCCCGCGAAGCGGCCCCTGGACGCCGACGACGAAGAGCTCGACATTCCGACCCCGGCCAAGCGACGCCGGCTGATTATCCCCCCCGAGGTACCCTCGACGCCCGACGTCGACCGCCGGCGTCGGGCTAGGGCCGGCGCGGCAACGACGACGACGCCCGTCCGGTCCGAGACACCGCTGCCCGGCCTGCACACGCACGATTCGGAGCAGGACATGACACCATCGCAACAGCTGCAGTCGGAGCACCTCAACAGCAGCCCCATCCCGCTGCGCTTGGACAGCCGCCCGGCGCCGCCGCAGAGCTCATCCGCATCCACTACTGCCAACTTTAAGCGGCGCGTGCTCCCTCACAACTTCAAACCGCGCGCGCCGCCGCCGCCGCCGCCGCAGCAGCAGCAGCAGCAACAGCAGAGTCAAGAATCGCCATTCCCCGGCGCCATCATCCCCAGCGCGCAGCCGCCACCACCACTACCACCCGTCGCCGCCGCCCGTCGCCCCCTCAGCAAGGACGAGGAGCTGCCTCTCGAGGAGTACGTCCAGTACTGCGAATCGCTGGGCTACGCGAGCGCGACGGTCATTGAGGGGATGAGGCGGACGACGATGGCGCCCGGCCTCGCGACGTTGGTGATGCAGAGCCTGCGCGACGGTCGCGGCGTGCCGGCGCACCACCAGGGCGTGTGGACGGACCGCGACGACGAGGGCCTGCGGCTGGTGGTGGGCGTGGGGCCGGAGGCCTTGGAGACGGACGTGAGGGACAAGGAGGTGATGAAGAAGGTGCGCAAGGCGCGGCGGGTGAGGGATAGGTTGATGGCCAAGCACGGCGAGGAGCGCATGGCGCTGCGGATCGAGTACCTCAAGGCGAGGGGGGAGTTGGTTGCTGCTGCGGAGAAGTTGAGCTGATGTTTCTTCTCAGTCGATTTAATGTTTCTTGGTCGACGTGATGTTGCAATCATGGTGGATGTTGATTATAGCGTACTTGATTATAGCGTACTTGATGTCTACTTCTTTTTGTTTGGCGTTTCTTGATATCAGACCTGTTTCGGGAAGACAGTGTGTGGTTACTTATTTTTAGCATGTTACATTGCACAATATCGAAGACGTACGACATTTTCTCTCCTTGTTTTTCTAAAGAATGTAATTGCATTTTCCTATCAAGAGGGTAATGTGTAGTGTTTCGAAAATAGCGCATGGCCAAACATGTATTCGGCTCGCGATGCAACTCCGTCCATGATACCGCGAGAGAACAATAAAACAAGCTCCAAAAAACTCCCGAATAGCAGATGGTAAAAAAAAATTGGTTCGACGCCCATCATGAGCCGGGGTCGATGAAGCAGAAGCAGAACTCGCAACTTGTAGTTAACGACGATCCGGATTCTATACATCGTCCATCTGACCCGCAGGCTCCTCGTCGTCGTCCTCGCCAAAGCTGGCCACCGAGGACATGTCGTCGTCGTCTTCGCTCTCGGCGCCGGCCTCGTCGGCCGCGTCCTTGTTGGCGTACTTTTGTACGTATTCTGTCGTTATATTGTTAGCATTTTATCTTTGTCTCTTTTTCTTCCAGTCCCAGCAAGGGCCTCCCAAAAAGCAGCGGATTCTGAGACGCACCCTTAACCTTGGCGTCGTAGCTCTTGGGCTCGCGGATCAGGAGAGCGGCGGCCTCGCCGTTGAGCGGATCGGTGGGGTTGGGGTATCGCAGGAGCTGTGGCAGAAAGACTTCGAAAATGTTGATCATATCAAACATTGGCGACCACGTCTGGTTGATGACGTCGAGGCAGACAGAGCCGGAGCTGGGGGTGGGCGATCAGCCAGGTCAGCAATACAGAGTCAGGGAATAGTTGGCCAGGAGCACTGGTCGAGTCAACGTACAGCTCGTCAATGTTGGGATGGAAGATGCGGTTCACGAAGCCGATGCTGGGCGACTTATACGGGTAGCCGTCGGGCAGCTCGACGTGGACTTTCCAGAGGCCACCTTCAAAGGGCGCTGTACACAATGGGTTAGCGAATAGGCTCATGATCTGGCCAGGTTGGGCGCTCCTCGTGCTTACTCTCGGCCGGTCCCTTGAATCGAACAAAAAATTCTTGCCTGGGATTGTGTTAGAATGCGGTGCGCATGCCGCCAAGAAGCACACGTACACTGCGCGGATGGTTAGCAATGGGCAATGCGGGGTGCGTTCGCGGGGCGCAGGCGAGTTGCCGTCTTACTATTGTCGTTGACCAGAGTGACTTCGTAGTCGCTCATGAGCCTGGGGGGGGGGGAAGTTAGCATCTTGGTCGTGGCCTCCTTTTCAAGAAGACGGATATTCGTTGGGGCGTCGTACATCCTAGAGCCGGTTAGTGATTTTCAAAGAGTGCGTTTTGGACAAGAGTCGCTGGGCAAGGTGTCCCGTACTTCATGACCTGGATGGGCAGAGACGTGATTAGCAACAAGACGCGAGAAAGCAGGGTGCTTTCAAGGGCAAAGACGTACATCAGTCTCGATTCGTCTCCTGGGACTACTCATATTGGCGGTGTTGTTTCTGCTTGGCGTAGGTAGAGAGGGGAAACCCAAATACGACAACAACTAGTGATTGTTTGTCGTCAAAGATGGGCTCTTGGCGGGCGTTAGCGGGGAGCTCGCGACGTCACTGGAGAAAAAGGCGGCTTGTTGGCGGGCTTTCTGGGATCGAGGCGGCGGTGGCGACGGCGAGTCAGGGGGCGAGGGTTGTTGATGTGGTGGCAAGCAGTCCAAAAAAAAAAACCGTCCTTGTAGATGCAGCAAGAGTGAAGATGGGAGGACAGAAACAGTTTGGAGAGAGAGAATGAGAGAGGGGGAGATGCGACGTCTACCTACTAGAGTCTGGAGTCACGAGGCAGTTGAAAGTTGGGCGATTCTGGACTGCTTCTGGGTGCATGGGTGGGTGCTATGGGGGCTTGGGGGGGTTGCAGTGGATGGGTGGCAGGCGGGCGGGGCCTATTAACGGTGCTGATTGGGGGATATTACAGTGGTCAAGTGCTGTGGATGCCCTGTGAACAGTCATGTAATAAACTTCAGCGGCAATGGTGTGCTGAGCTAAGACGGGACTGGCTGACTCTAGGTATTCAGGCAAATACCGCAAACTGATGCAGCATGCATGCATGTAAAAGAAAACTGATGTAGTATTACTGATATGGGATTCTTTTGGCCATTGCCGTTTTTATTTTTTTTGGTTTTTTATTTACGCGGGGCTGTTTGTTGCGGGAAAAAAGCTACACATACCAGCAAAGCCACTTTCCCATCTGCTTGCTAATACACCTTGCTGGACCTCTCTCTCGCCACAGTTCCGCCATGATAGATTTACTTGGTACAGATAAAAAACAAGACTAAAAATCGCATCATTAGGTACACAACATTATCGTGGCCAGCATAACTCTTGCTAAACCTTTCTCCTTCAGCCCATACTTCTACACCGATTGTACCGGCCCGCTCAGCCTCAGCCACAAGCCTACTGCGAGTAACCCATCAATGATCATCCATCACCTACAAAACAACTAGCCTTTTGTAGGGTGCTGTACAGCCTACGGGCTACCAGTACTAGTACAGTGTGGCAGAGCCTCGGCAACATCCAAGACACCACGGATGCATAAGACATGGACACTAAATTTACAAACACACCTCGACCTCAAGTAGCCTCTGTGTAAGAGCTGTAAGAGCCATGGCCATAGTAGGCACACTGGGAGCTGTCACTGCCGCGAGTGCCAAAATCAAAAGCGCGACAACTGCTGTGATTCAGTCGACGTGTACCCCCACTACGCCTTGTAGCGGAGGAGATTTGCCCAGTCAAGCCCTGCGTAGAGAAAGCGGCTATTCGTGCTCAGAATGTCGACTAACATGGTGGTGCCCGAAAAGCCGTTTCCTTGTCCGTGCCTGTACTTGCTTGGCCAACACTGAATGTACTGGCCCATTGGCCCATCGGCCTCAGCCACAAGTCCGGAGTTTTTCTTGGCGCCACAGGTGCAAGCAACCAGTGCCTCGGCAACATTTCAAAGACAACTGATGCGCAACACACTAGCACTATTTACAAAAGACATTCCAATAACGGACCCAGCTAACGTTAAAGCCCGGGATGCCCGGTGTGGGTGGCATACCAGTACTGGCTTAATAACCACAAGCCGCCCGTGTACCCCCCCCGGATCCCAGACAAGTTGTGGCGCAAGCCGAGGGAAGTCAGGGACAAGCAGCCGGGGCAGAAGAAAGACCCCACGCGACCGCTCAGGCTGTCTCACTACACAACCCCAGAGATGCTCAGTTCTACAATGTAAAAACCATCATGACCACGAACCGGTTAAAACAACTTTTTTTCCGCCCCAGACAATGTAATCCATTTCTTTTCCCTCTTCATTCTCATTCTTTCACATTTGATGGTTGCAGCCAATTTTCACCTTTTTTTCTTTTTTACTCTCCATAAATTTATCCCGCATTCATAGCCCGCCTACCTACACTTGTCCCTTTGACTGCCGACCGCTGCACTGCACAATTCATCCCACCTGCACCCAGACGTCATGCCTGCCACCACCACTGCCCTGGCCCGGTCTGGCGCCCTGTCCCTGGCACGTGCCGCCCGCCGCACCAGCACCAACACCCTCTCGACCAACACGCTTCTTCTTCACCACCATGCCTGCGCTTCCTTTTCTCTTCCCCCCCCGTTCCTGACAACACAACATTCCCGCCGCCATGGCCAGGCGCGCTGGTCATCCCACTCGCCCATGGGCGCCGCCGCCGCCAACCCCCGCAACAAGGTCACCATCAACACCCTGAGGGCGCAGCACAAAAAGGGCGACCCCATCACCGTCCTCACCGCGCACGACTTTCCTAGCGCCATGGTCGCCGACCACGCCGGCATGGACTTGGTCCTTGTTGGCGACAGCCTGGCCATGGTGGCCATGGGCATGAACGACACGAGCGAGGTTTTGGTGGAGGAGATGCTCCTACACTGTCGCTCCGTCGCCCGCGCCACCAAATCCGCCTTTACCGTACGTATTCACCCCCAAAATCTTCTCTTTTGGCTCGCCATTGACTAACAATCACAGATTGGCGATATGCCCATGGGCAGCTATGAAATCGCCCCCGAGCAGGCCCTCGCCACCGCCATCCGCTTCGTCAAGGAGGGCCGCGTCCAAGGCGTCAAGCTCGAGGGCGGCCGCGAAATGGCGCCCGCCATTCGCAAAATCACCGCCGCCGGCATCCCCGTCCTCGGCCATGTCGGCCTCACCCCGCAGCGCCAAAACGCCCTCGGCGGCTTCCGCGTCCAGGGCAAGACGGCCGACGCCGCCATGGCCATCCTCGACGACGCCCTCGCCATCCAGGACGCCGGCTGCTTCGCCATGGTCCTCGAGGCCGTCCCCGAAGACGTCGCTGCCATCATCACCCGCAAGCTCGCCGTCCCCACCATTGGTATCGGCGCCGGCGCCGGCTGCTCCGGACAGGTCCTTGTCCAGACCGACATGACGGGCTACTTCCCCCCTGGACGCTTCCTCCCCAAGTTTGTCAAGCAGTACGGTAACGTCTGGGCCGAGTCGATGCGCGCGATTGAGCAGTACAGGGACGATGTCAAGAGTGGTCAGTACCCGGCGCCCGAGCACACGTACCCGGCTCCCAAGGCCGAGGTCGAGGCATTTGCCAAGGCTGTTGAGAAGCTGTGAGCTGGGGGATCAAGGGTTCCCCTTGTCCAATTTTGGTTCATACATTTCCTCCCCGTAGATAGTGATGCAGCGAGCGGTTGATTTTATAGATGGCATATGCATTTTTCGGCATTTCATAAGCTCTTTTCCCGCGTCATAAAACGTCCATAGCTTTTTTGTCACTTTTCGCCTCAGCCAAACGCTGGGGTCATGGAATACGCAACTATCAGTTGATCCTGACCACTTTTAAAGCACTAGATCAGTGACATGTCAGCCTCACATAAACAAGCTAGAAAGCAAAAGACCAGAATCCAATAAAAGAAAAGAAGAAAAGACCCCCCCCCCCACGTACCTGATGCAAATTGCCCACCACCTCGTCCAAACTCGGCGCAAACGCGCTATTCACGTACAAGAAGACGCTGTCCGTCTCCCCGCACCGCAGCTTCCGCCGCAGATACCGCACCACCTCCTCGAAGCGCCGCGCCGCCGAGATCTTGCACACGTCCTGCGCCAGCCGCGGCGCCGCCCCGACCGCCTTGAACCGCACCACCACCTTGGCCGCCGGCTGCGGGCCTGTCGCCGCCGCCGTCCGCTCCAGCGCCGTCGCCGCCGAGGACGGCAGGTCCGCCAGCACCACCGACGCCGCCATCGTTAGCGGAATGTCCGTCTCTGCCTCTTCGTCCTCTTCCTCTACTGATCCTGCCACCTCGTCGTCTTGCTTGTTGTTGTTGTTGTTGCCGTCGCTGTCAGACGAGGCGGGGGACGACGAGGTGCCTGATGTGGTGGTGGCGGTGGCTGCCTGCCTGAGCGTGGTGGGCGCTCTGCTGGCCATGGCGGCGGAAGACAGGCTCGGTGCTGTTCCTATGTGTAATTGTAAAAGGCAGCGCTTATCCTCAAAGTGAAAAGTGCTTTCCCCAAGGCGTACTGAAAGCGATAGACGGCTGTTTGTTCAAGAGCTGAATTGAAGCCGTGTCAATGAGGTTGCCCATGTGGGGTGCGCGTCCGCCAATAAATTAGCTAATTAACCACACGGTGCACACCCACCGCCCTACAACACCAAAGCATCTCAATTTTACCAACACAAAGAGTTCTTGAATGTTTGTGCATTTATATCATGCTGGTTACATATACAATAATTAGCCTCCATATGTACAGTCTGTCAGATGCAACGGCTTCTGACCCAGACAGTCTACTCGGCAGCGGCCTCCGTTTGCCAGCTGCTTCCACTTCCTTTACCATGAAACCAAGTCCAAAGACCTCTCCTCATCCCATCTTCTGCTCCAACCCATGCTGTAATAGAGTGTCAATGACAAAAACGCCACTGCGATATCGCAGTCCAAGAAGTAAAAAGAATCAAATGTGAAAAATGCCAAAATCCGCCGTGCCGTCTGCGCTCTTCATGTCGCATGCAGTGCGTCGTAGCAAAATAAGTGTCAAATGATGGAATCTCAAGAGGAAGAGAGAAGTGAAAAATGCAAACAAGAACACGAAATGTGCCCACCCAAAAAATCGACCGCTAAACGTTTCTCTTCCATTGCCCAATGCAAAGTCCAAATCAACGTGGTATCTCTTTTCGGGTCTATGTCGTCGCAGGAATTTGATTGAGCTATGCAGTGTGCAGCAGGCAAGGGGACTCAATTCCTTGCCGCACAAAACTTCACGAGCTCGCGGTTCAAAGGCAGAATATTGTTGTCGAAGCGTTGGTCTGGGAGTATATTTTTTCCGTGTAGAAAATGGGCGTCAATAGTGCTGCTTTTGCAGCGTCGGCGTGTTGTCATGCCTTCCTAATACGCTTCAGAATCCATTGATGCAAATCGGGACGGACGCTCCAGCTGTGACAACAGGGCATCCAGGTCAGTCCAGTTGTCGCCGCTTTCAGCAAACTTGCGATGCTTGCGCGACACAATATGTTCATCGAAATCTCGAAATTTGTCCTGGCAGTTCTCACAGTAGCCAGGCTTGAGGTCCTTCTTGCTCTTGAGCTGCGAGACAGGCTTTCTCTCCCGCACTTCGGCGGCTCTTTGGCCATCATCCTCTCCCGCCGTCGTGACTTTTGAGTTCTGTCGGCTCATGGTTGTTGATCTACTAGATGCAACATCCATGGGGGTTTCTCCCATGCGCCGCGAGCTCAAATCATGCGAGGGTGGGGCAGCTTTTTGAAGTACCTTTCTCTGCAGACCGTGAACTTCCTTGCTCGTACCAGCCTTGGCTCCGTTGATTCCGGTAGTAGAAGAAATCATCTGCGAGCGAATGGCGGATGTAATGTTGGAAGCCTGCATGCCGGACGCAACGGGCTCGCCAGCAAACTGGCGTCCAATATCGGCTCGGCTGATAAAGGCATTCTGCGGACGCATCTCCCCGTGCTTCCCAAGAACGGCCTTGGCAGGGTTGAAGACTGCTGCCGCCGAAGCGCCGCGTGGTCTATTGTGACCAGCCTCCATCTCCGTCAGGGATCGCTTTCCAGTTACCGGCTTGGGCAAAGGGTTCTCCGGCGGCTTCAGAATGGTGACTTGCTCTTCTCGCTTAACAATACGAACCCTTTCACGCTCACGGGTCTTGCGGACTTCTCGCTCAGGCAATTCAAGCTCTTCGACAAAGGGGCAGCGGCCGTTACCGACACTGCGGAATTGGGGCCAGTCACCATCGGCCTTGTTGGTAACCTTGGCATATTCGCGAACCATAATCGGCTTTTGCTTTTCGTCCATGTCCCAGACGTAAAGGTAAGGACCCTTGAAGTAGGTGAGCTCCCTGTTGATGGCTGTGGGATCACGGTCCGACGGTCCATTGATGCGTTCGTTGTGAAGCAGCTGCAACAAATTGGGCTCATTTGCACCCTTGGTGGCTCCATATTGGCTCCGGGCACCGGCAACGCGTGATCCATACGTTGTGTGCTGCGGATCCGACTCCAGCAGTACGGAGAGCATAGTCTGGAACTTGTCCAAGGACCAGATCTTCTTGCCCATGTCACGAGCTTTGTGCAAGACGTCGTTGTTGCGAACACCCCGGCTGCGCTTGATGAGGTCATCTTGCTGTAGTGATTGCATAGGCGTTTGGCGGAATTCAAAGAGGAGTTTTCTGCGGGCATCACTAGGTCTGTCCAGCAACAAAGAAGGATTGATGGTCTGAGGCTGCTCCTGGGCACGACCACCTTGCCCGTGATCTATAGCCTCTGCCTCTTCCGTGTCAGATTTTTCGGCGGGGATCGATCGAGTGGTGACGACGTGTGTCACGGCAATGGAGAAGAAGGGCTCTTGACGCTATAGAAGATGGTCAGCAGATAAAACGGAACACTTGGAAGAAAGAGGTGGGAACACATACAGCACCAAGATATTGAACTCTCTTGATGAGCTTGGCTCGAACATCATCTGGAATGCTCTCAAAGTAAAAGACCATCTTGGGGAATTTGGCCCGGTGGTGCCTCTTCCAGATTTCTTTTTCGTTTTCGACATCGTGAGGTTTGGACGTGGGAACGAGTCTGGATTGTCTATCACGGACGATAGGACGCGTGGTGGCAGTGGTAGTGCCTCGAGACATGGTCTGAGAGCGTGGCAGCTTGGAGGGAGAGCGAATAACACGTGCAGCTCCATGGTCAAGAGCTTGCTTCTTGACAGGAGGAGCTTGGCCATAAGGTTCCTCACGTTGAATAGTGGCATACGAGCGTTTCTGCTTAGCGTAGGCAGCTAGAACGGAAGCTCCACGAAGCGGCGAATTGGCGACATTGGGGTTGTTGGAGAGAGGGACTCGCCGCGAGGCCATGGCCGGAATGGGAGCTGGCGTTGGAGATAGAGATACGGTTGCCATAAACTGCCTCAATTAACATGCTCCGGGTTGCTAAACCAGAAGCTTGTTGTGGTGGTCGACGATTTGGTGTGGGAGGGGCTCGAGGGCAGAGAGCGGGCTGTGACTATGCACGCGACGTGTAGGAGACACGACAGCAGACACGAGATCACAGGCTGGCGAGGTAATGATGTTAACAAGACATTTGGCGGTGGCGTGAGCAGATGCCAAAGATGAAGCAAGATGAAAGAGCACAAGGCTAGCTCGAGCTGCGAGGCGTGATGTTGATGGTGTGGCAGCAGCAGGTAAGCGGTCGTCTGGTGAAAAAGAAAGCGTGTGCTGGAGACGAGAGGTGTTGATGGAGACTTCGCGCTAGGCATAACAGCGCTAAGCTCTGTTAGGGAAGCCCGCCAAAAACACGCACGGGCCAAGCCGCCGCACCAGCAACGGGATGGGGGACGAACGCCTCGTTGTGGCGGCCACGGTGCACAAATCATGCACAAGCCGTGCACATTTCACAAAAATCCAACCGGCGGCATCGCGCTAGCCCTCACCGCAACGGCAGCCATTCACCTGCCTTAACGGCTTTCACAGCGGACCCTGTACCGCTGTACCTATGCCTGGCAACTGGCAACCTGGTGGCTGGCAAGCACAACTCGTCAGCACAACCCCAACTACACACTGCACAATACTTGCACCGCTCCGCACTAACCAGCCACATGCACGCCAAAAAAAAAAAAAAAAAAAAAAAAAAAACACCCCCCCCCACATTTTTCCCCTCCCCCCCACC
>JAEIJG010000245.1:0-37570 GCA_037289395.1 Beauveria scarabaeidicola | reverse complement strand
TAGAGAGATTTTACTAGTATTACTTAAGGCACTAGCTTAAGTAGCTAATTATATAGGTGCCTTAGGTAATAGCTAGTTATACTTTAGAAGAGCTAATTCGCCTTACTTTATCTATAAGCTATAGAGGCTATAGTAACTTAACTATAGATAGCCTTAATTATATATAAATAGAACCCTTTTTATATTACTTAATTAAGACCACTAAAACCAACCCACCCTGTTCTAATAATAATAAAGATATTAGAAAGGCAAATAATAGTTAAAGAGTATAAGGATTATAATATTAAGAAGGTGTGATATAAGGTAGCCTACACTAACGCTAAGTAATAAAAAGAGGAATAAAAGGTATAAAAAGAAGCTAAGAAGAAAGAAAGGGAATTATACTATAATAAGGCTATTTATAGATCTAATTAATTCTTAAATAACTATTTTATAGAATTAAATATATTATATTAAAGTTAAGGCTTTTACTAGAGGTAGCCACAGGGCTATGGTGGCCACCTGACTATGCAGCACCCAATAGCGAATGCGGTGGGTGCGTAGCACGTGTACTCCGTATATCTGGTAATATACATGTGACGCTAGGTCTAATCATGTAGGCATCTCTGTAACATTGGGCATAATGCATGGCCTAAGTCTTTTTGATTGTTTAATTTTTTATTTCATTTTCTATACGTGACTGAAATGTCTACCTGTATTTTGTTTTTGCACTATGTAATAAGTAATTCAAGATACTTCTCCTTACTTCCCCGGATGCTTGGCAGCGGCAGAGTTCCGCGATTCCGGTTCCGCCACTCCGCGGTTCCCGCCGTCCGCTGATTCCCACTGGCTCGCGCTGCCCCGCTTAGTTAGCGGTGCCTGGTGGTTCCCTGTAGGCTGTTCTGTTCCTGTCTGCTGCACAAGCAAGCCGCCCCCAACAAATATCGTCACCGACTTCTCCTATGACATATGCCATCATTATCCGTGTCATGTTTTCGCCACATCCATAAATTTCCCCCCTGACAATAGCTGCAGGTGAAACGACCAAAACTCGGCAAATATCATTTCGTATTCCCAGATTTGTTCAAATCATCTTCACTTTTTTTCTTTCTCGTCACACTGACCGCGTCTGCAGCTTGCATTGCTGCCTCACCGTTGCCCCTCCTGAGCCCCGCCTATCCGCTTGTGACCACAGTTGGTGCCCAACGTGCGCCGGCCCGTGATACAAAGACGCTGCATCTCGCCGCCCTTTTTTTCTTCTCCGTCTCTTCTTCATATCTCTTGCCATTTCCCAAACGCCGCTTCTCTACCACCCGGTTCCGTTCTCTTTCTTGTGCCTGGAATATCGTTTTCTCCTCGTAGACTCTGCCTTGCCGACATCGTTTGCCACCACGCACTGCCCCTCCCCGCCCGTGGCTGATCCAGACCCCTTTCACTGTGTGCCACTCGTGATCAAGACGCCGGCGACTTTCATTCTGCGGACCGTTTTGATTTCTTCAATATTCGTGAATCAGAAAAAAATCACCATGGAGGTAGATCGCTACTGTGCGCTCTTGCAACCATCCACGGCTAACCACCAGTACCTAGACCATGATGCCTACCCAGGCTCACATGCAGAGCAATATGCAAGTTCCCGACGAACTGCTCGCTCTCTTCTCGCGTAACCTCACTTTCAACCCAGAGCTCCAGGCTGCCATGGCCAACGAGCAGGCTCAGCAGCACCAGCAACAGGCTGCTCCCGTCCCGTCCCAGCCCGTCTACTCAGCGTCGCAGCACTACACGCACTCGTACCACGTCTCCAAGCCTCGCAGCCAAGATGTCGAGAACGAAGCCCGCCAGGCCTTCCAGAGACCTTCCTCGGCCCCCCTCGAAAATGATGTTTCTCAAGCGGAAGCTATTCTTCGCAGCCACGGCGTCGAGCCCTCTCTTCTCACACCCTCTCAGCTTCAGCTCTTCAAGACGGCCGACGATGCCCAAAAGCTTCGGCTTCTGGAACTCTGGAGCATATGCCCTCCCAATGGAGCCCAGAATATTCCCGCACTCGCTTGGAGCAGCACGTCCCTCGACCAGGAGGAGCACCTCGCCCGGGTTCGCTACCAACGCGAACAGCAAATGAATTCCGCAATGGAGGAGCCGTCCATGGAGCAGATTGCCAGCGGGCACTGGACCCAGCCCGCAGAGCCCGAGCCTTACATGGCCTCTGGCTACGAGGAACTCATGCGTCGGGAACACGAGCGCAACACCGACAAGCGGGTTAGCAATGCCTACTGTCATTTGGGCGCGGCTGCCACTTACAACAAGGCTGTCGATCCAATCTATATGGGCCCCGATTTTGTCCGCGAGCAGCAGCAGATGGAAATGGCATCACAATATGGCGCTTTCGAGCAGTTCCGCGGTGCCGAGGCCATGGATGTCCTCATGTAACGCAGCATCCACGCCCGTGATACCTTTCTTTTGTTTGAATGACCATGTTACGGCCCAACGGTCCTAGCTTTGCAATGTCGGAATATGAAAGCCGCAGATACCCAGAGAAAAGCGCTCGCTTCAGCAATGGAGAATGATAATCGCAGCATGGAAAGATGGCACTATTGGACCTTTATGAGTTTAGATTCCATAGCACAATTAATCTGGCAGCCCGAGGAGATACCCTTGCAATATTTATTTACATCATCTTACTTTGAAACATCATCTTGCTTGTTCGCGAGTTGTATCATCTTTTCTATTTTTATATCATCTTATATATCTATGTGATCTTACTTGCGTTGTGTTAACTTTATTATTACCTTTTCGGAGAGTTTGGTTTGCTTCGCAGATCGAGGTATTCCACGTTTGCTTGTTCCAATCTCATGTCGTAATCATAATCTTAATTTCCACCCGCTAGTGTATCATTTATGAAAAGCTCTCAGAAACTGCCATCAAATGCCCGTCTTTTCCAGCTTCTTAGCAAGCTCGTCGACGTTCTTGTCCTCCAGTAGCACTGTAGGCTCTTCCTGCGCCTCCTCGGCCTCCCGAATGAGCTTCTCGGCGCGCTCCTCGGGCGAAACGTCCTCCTCCTCGCCCTCTTCCTCTTCTTCCTCGTCGCTATCGATGCCCTCGAGTTCGTCGAGCTCGTCAAGACCCCACTCGTCGGCGGCGACGTGACCGCCGACAGCCTCCTTGCGCTCGTCAAGCAGCTCTTGCAGAGCCGCGATGCTCTCGTCCTCCTCCTCAAACTTGTTGCCATTGAGCTCGATGCGCTTGAGGGCAGGCAAGTTCTTGGCGGCGTTGGCAAAGCCCTTGACGCCGGTGGGCGTTATGTCGTTGAACTGCAGACGGAGCGTCTCCAACTTGCCGTTCTTGCCCTGGGCGAGAGCGCCGGCCACCAGCACGCTGCCCTTGCCGCCGAGCAGGCAGTCGCCCACGGCGAGCTCGCGCAGCGATGTCCAGCGGGGGGCGACGAAGGCCAAGGTTTTGGAGCCCCGCAGCGTAAATGTGTTATCTTGGAGGTCGAGGACCTCCAGGCCGGCGGTGTGCCTGAGACCCTCGCCGATGAGGTGGCTGATGCCCTCTTGGCGGATGCCGTTTTGCACCATCTTGATCACCTTGATCTTGTTGTGCAGGCTGTACGTCTTGGCCCAGGCCGTCATGCTGCCATTCTCCAGACGGTTGCGGCCGCAGATGACGGTCTCGAGGTCCGGCACCGTCTTGCCCTCCTTGCGGGCCGCCTCCTTCTTGGCGTGCAGCCCCGACAGGGCGTCGGCAATCAGGATGCCGGCGTGTGGGCCGAGGCCGTTGTTGTTGAGGTAGAGGTGCTGCAGCGGCAAGTGCGCGGCGAGGAAGGCGACGAGGGGCGCTTGCGTGTTGAGACCAAAGGCGTTGTCGTTGACGTTGATTGTGTGGAGGTTCGGCAGGTTCAGGAGCGAGGTGAGTAGGTGCGAGAGAGCGTCGGGGATTTCGGAGAGGAGGCGAGCGGTAAAGATGTCGGCCAGGTTGGCGACCTGCGCTATTAGATCCATGTAGCTCTGTGAGGCGGGGCTTTGAAGACCTCATACCTTCAAGTTCTTCTTGGTTGCGAGGACTTGACCGAGGACCTTGCAGGCCTCGACACCCAAGCTGTTGCCTAGCAGATGCACCTCTTCGACATCGTTGGCGCGTAGGTCTGCGATATGAGGCTCGACGTCTTCGGCGGAGGTCAATTTTAGACCCTTGCCCTCGAGGGAAAAGATCTTCTTCGAGTCGACCATTTTGTAATGATTAAGCTGTACGAGCTGAATAAGAAGAATATGAAGAAGAAAACCAGAAGCGGTGGAAATATTCCAGAGCTTTCGTTGGCTTGTGGTTGGGTTGGCGGGGGAGGGGCAGGAACTGCAAAAGACTGCCTGCAGTTAATTACATTTGTACGGTAGCTGCCGCCACACACCAGACGGACTACTCCGTACTCATTTTCAGGGCAGGCCTAGAATGACGGCGGGCGATAGAAAGACGCCACTTGACGTATTTTAAATACTCTAATTACGTTTCTATTGTAACCTTGTTATTTATCTTATTTCATGCATTTAGCTTCTTCTTTTTTCTGTATATATTCCTTTATCACTCTTAATGTAATAAGTATTTGGTGTCTTTTTTTTTTCGCCCACCGCGTGACCGCCCAGGGAAAAAAATGCCAGCCCGATGTGGATGCACCAGCCACATCCCCACTGACACGCCTGGCGGTCGCTAATAAGTTGGCAGTCAGGTAGCTAGGTATTTAACGCGAGCTCCATCGGAGTAATACAGTCGTCAGAGGCCACTGGCAGCTCTGCCAACTAGTGGAGCATTTTTGGGTGCGAGAACTCCCGACACGTGACCTGAGCCAATCAGCGTCGGCCCATTTCGGAACGCTGGATTTTCTCGAGGCTCATGATCCTCTCCTGCTGAGCCCTTTCGACGTTCCCGACCCCCGAGACCGAATTCCCTCCCACACCTCGACCCTGATCGCGGTTCCTTATGCGGTTACGATCCAACTTGCCAACTATGCTGGCGAGATCCTGCTTCCGCGCCCCGCGCGCCCTCAATGGGCTGCGCAATGGCGCCGTAAACGTCACAAAGGTACGGATTACCTCGACACCACCCAAACAACAACCTGGGCCTCTGTGTGGTCCCATTGCCGAGGGATCAACAACGTCTCGCCAACCCATCGAATCCATCTCCCCGGGCCGATTTATAGCCAATTGTATCACAATTGAGTGCTAATGTGTTTTATTTTAGCGTGCTGCTTCGACCAGCTCGGGTGCCAGTGAAGCCTCCGCCAGCCGCCTCAACGTGTCCGCCATTGCTTCGACCACCATCGCCGTCGGCTCCATGGCCTGGTACTATCATCTGTACGGACCTGTGGCCCACGCCATGACTCCGGCCGAGGAAGGGTGCGTGTTATCCTGCGAATCGATGGCCTCTGCGCCCCCGACTACGCCTCGGCTATGCTGTGCGGCATAAACCGCGAGGCCGATTTATTATCGACTTCAGCCCTTGTAGCTAACATTGACGATAGTCTTCACCCTACCAACTACCCTTGGGTTCACGAGAAGTGGTTCAAGACTTTTGACCACCAGGCGTAAGATCTCCTGACATGCTCACCCGCGACAATGCTGACCCGCCCCAGTCTTCGCCGTGGTTTCCAGGTCTACCAGGAGGTCTGCGCGAGCTGTCACTCTCTGACCCGTGTCCCTTACCGTGCCCTTGTTGGCTCCGTCCTCACTGTCGACGAGGCCAAGGCTCTTGCTGAAGAGAACGAGTACCCCGACGAGCCCAACGAGCAGGGCGAGATCGAGATGCGCCCGGGTAAGCTTGCCGACTACATTCCTGCGCCGTACAAGAACGAAGAGGCTGCCCGTTTCGCCAACAACGGTGCCCTCCCTCCCGATCTGAGCCTGATTATCAAGGGTCGCCACGGCGGCTGCAATTACATCTTCTCGCTGCTTACCGGCTACCCTGACGAGCCTCCTGCTGGTGCTACCGTCGCCCCCGGCATGAACTTCAACCCCTACTTCCCCGGTACCGGCATTGCCATGGCCCGCGTCCTCTACGACGGCCTCGTCGAGTACGAGGACGAGACTCCCGCTTCCACCTCGCAGATGGCCAAGGATGTTGTCGAGTTCCTCAACTGGGCCGCCGAGCCCGAGATGGACGACCGCAAGAAGATGGGCATGAAAGTTCTAGTCGTCACGGCCTCCCTGTGGGCCATTAGTGTCTGGGTCAAGCGCTACAAGTGGGCTTGGCTTAAGTCGAGAAAGCTTGCCTACGAACCCCCTGCCGCGAGCAAGGTCCGCCGATAAAACAGCCGCGCCGCTACATTTTTGAGCGTCGTTTGTATTACTAGTCGCCCCGCTAGAGCATGTATTTCTGGGTGGAGGCGGGTAGAAAATAGTTGGGAGTACAGTGGTGGGAATTCCAGGAGCTGAGGCTTAGAGTGTAAATCAGATGAACCCCATTTTCAATATTCACTTTGTCGTTTATACTTTACGTGGCGCAAGCCAACCAATAGTGGCTGGACTCTGATGCCATTTCTATATGTGGCTTGTGGGAATGAAAACTCGGGGGTGAACTGTCATTGTTTACCATTCATCCGCTGGCAAGGAAGCAGAGTACGTTGCTTCCTCTTCTTTTGAAACAAGCTACGAATACCGGACTGACACAGCCTGCTCCCAAAGACACAACAGCCAATATGCTTGCCAAGAAACTGTTGAAGTTGAGAGGGAAGATGAGCAGTCGTGACAGCACACCAAGCTCTGGTGACGCCGGGGTAGCCAGCGTTGCGAGCATAAGCATACTGCTGAGGACCCCTTTGGACTCGGTCCTTGATGTCATCAGGTTCCTCCATTGTCGCGACCGAGCCCTCTTGTCTCTTACATGCTCCTATATGCGCGATGCTGTCAAATCACTGTCTCATTCCAACCACATTGAAGACAAAGACGAAAGGGCGTACATCAACTACCTCTACTGTCTGGCACGCGACATGCCCTACCGCTGGGTCTGCGAGCCGTGTATGACACTGCACGACATTAGCACAAAGGACACGCCGCGCGATGTGTCACAGATTCACTGCCGCAAGATACACTGCTGGGTTCTCTACAGCCATTCCGTCCACCGCGCCCAAAACTTTCGACTGGGGCACCGCCACGTACAGCTCGCCGTCAAGCTCAGCCGGCTGGGCAACAACCTCCTCAAGGAGCACCGGCTCTACCTCGAGGCCATCATGGCCCCCTACGCCGGGATCGCCATCTTTCCAAGGTACCCTAGCGACAGCGTAGCCCGCTCTGCCAAGCACACAGTGCGATGCAAGATTGTCGACGGCCGGTTCCTGACGCTGACCACCTTTGCGTACAGCAGCAGCCGGCGAAGTGCGCTGAGCATGCCGACGCTCGGCGAGGTTGTCGTCTGCGAGCACCGGTCGCCCTACGCGCTGGTCGAAGCCTGCTTCGTGCCCCCCGACGAGCCCATGACGCTGACGAGCGCGCTCCAGATCGCCCTGCAGTTCCACAAGCTCCCGGTGGTGGGCCACTGCACGCAGTGTCCAGTCGACTTTGAGGTGTCGTGGAAGGGTGACGTGCTGCGCGTCCGCGCCTGGGCCGACTTTGGCACCGACGAGGGTGTCAAGGAGGGAAGCTGGGGCGCTGTGGTTCGAAACCCGCGATACCAGCTAAGGCATTCTTACGGGCGCGCGCCTCCGCCAAAGTACCCAGTAGGAGGCCTCGTCCGAGCGAGATATGAGACGGCCAAGCCTTGAGTTGATAAAAGGTTGAATGGCATCCTGCTGCACGTTGGGAAAATGCTAGCTTTTGGGGTGACGGTTGCGAAGATATGGGGGAAGTCTAGGTTAAAAGTTTGCATCTAGGGCTGACAGACGCTCCTAGTATGCACTTGTACCCAGTCGAGATCGGACCCAACGAGCCAACAGGCCATAGCTAAGGGAACGAAGATAGAAGTTTGAGACAGATTTCATCTAGTCATAGAAGAGACAGATATTCAGGGATTAGCACAAAGTTTAGTTGACAATTATTTTCTACCCGCGATCTTGTCAGCCTCACCACCAGCTATTCGGAAACGACTTCTTAGATGATAATTATAGCAGCCTCTAGACTGCATGGTAGGAGACGGAGTTTTCGTGTCTTGAATGCACGTGTGAAAAAAGTACAGTTCACTCAGTTATTGCGCCGTCAACTTTAGATTCTCATCCTGCTCATTGATAGACGTACTTGGAGATTCAAATTCGCACTTCCACACTGGAGCATCATAGTGATGAGAAAGGGTAATGAAATTGATGAAGTTTGCCAGATGTGGACAGTGCGCAACTCGCACAGTGTACTGTGCTCGCCTGGGGAAAGTGGCGAACTCCGATACCCCACGGCGTCAATCGTCGACCAGCAGTAACTCGACTTGTTCCAGGGATTCCCCAGATCTTGGCCGATAAAGGAAATTATACTCACTCGGACGAAGATGCACCATTATATTTTGAGTGCCGCGAAATTCTCATTTCGGAGCTCAGAGTAACGTTTTTCGCCACAGTTGTTATCATCGGAGGCGGCCGACACCTAAGCGTATCCGCGCAGCAAGGCCTAATCAACGCTCATATCGCCACTTCTCAATGCCGCCCATACTCTTCTTCTCTCGACAATACCATGGATCCTGCAATATACGGATACAATGAAGCTATCGAGCAGCTTAGAGATGCCCAGTTTCCGATGCTCAAGGGTACGGTACTAGCAATGATAAAACTCGGTCTGACACTGTGCTTACATTGACTAGATTCAATATACCTTGATCATGCGGGAGCGACTGTGCCATCGAAAGCGCTCATGGATGCGTTTGCCACTGAGATGACATCGGTGCTGTACGGCAACCCACATTCCGGCTCGCTACCGTCACAGCTTTCCACCGACCAGGTTGACGACGTAAGGCTGCGCTTACTGGAATTCTTCAACGCGGATCCGGACGAGTATGATCTTGTTTTCGTTGCCAATGCTACTGCTGGCATCAAACTGGTACTGGACGGCTTGCGTAGTGTCCCAGGTGGTTTCAGTCACGTCTATCATCAGGCATGCCACACGAGTCTTGTCGGCGTCCGTGAAGAGGCAAAGCGCAGCATATGCGTAAATGATGAGCAAGTTGATCGTTGGATCAATGGCGATAGTCTGATAGAGAATGATGAATCATCTACGACACTCTTTTCTTACTCGGCCCAATCACACATGGATGGCCGTCGGTATCCCTTGTCGTGGGCCAGAGACATCAACGCCTCACATCAAACATATACTCTCCTGGATGCTGCGTCTTTTGGAGCGACATCCCAGCTCAACATGTCACATCCCGATTTTGCCGCCGATTTCGTCGTCTTGAGTCTATACAAGATATTCGGATTTCCGGATCTGGGTGTTTTGCTCGTCCGCAAGTCGGCAGAGCATTTATTTGACCAACGGAAATATTTTGGAGGGGGCACCGTCGACATGGTAGTTGTCGGGAGAGAGCAATGGCATGCGCGCAAGACTAGCTTCTTACACGAGCGTCTAGAAGATGGCACGCTGCCATTTCACAACATCATCGCAGCTGGGATCGCGCTCACAACCCATGCATCTTTGTTTGGATCTATGGAGGATGTCTCGAGACATACTTCCTACCTAACCCATCGCTTATATACTGGGCTGGAGAATCTTCATCACGGAAATGGTCGTCCAGTCTGTACTTTGTACACACCGAATCGGATATCGGGACCTACAGGACCAGTGGTGTCTTTCAACATCAGAAGTAGTCTAGGCGCTTGGACTACGCTAGGCGAATTCGAGAAGCTTGCTGTTATTAACAAGATTCATGTCCGAACAGGAAGTGTTTGCAGCCCTGGAGGCATCGCTGCAGCCCTTGATCTGCAGCCCTGGGAGATGAGGAAGAATTTCTCGGCTGGGTTTCGTTGCGGATCCGATAATGATGTTATGAACGGCAAGCCCGTAGGGGTTATTCGTGCTAGCCTTGGTGCCATGAGTGTCAAAGCAGACGTTGACGGTTTCTTGGAATTTATCGAAGAGTTTTTTGTCGAAGCCAATACTCTTCAACTGGCAGATGAGCTATCGACTTCAAAAGACGCGACCACAAGACCGTCACTTCGGGTCAAGGCCATCACCGTCTATCCAATCAAGAGCTGCGGGGGTTTCGCAGTGCCTGCAGGAATGGACTGGCCTATAAGATCCGAAGGACTTGCTTGGGATAGAGAGTGGTGTCTTTTGCACAAGGGCTCCGGACAGGCTTTGAGTCAAAAAAGATATCCACGAATGGCTTTGTTACGACCAACTCTTGATTTCGATGCCGGAGTTTTGCGCATGAACTATCAAGGCAGCCCGAAATCAGTTTCTGTTCCACTGTCAGCAGATCCGTCGCATTTCAAGGATGACCTTTGCCAAACCAAGTCGAGAGTGTGTGGCGAAGAAATTATTACGCAAAAGTACAACTCCGAGGAGCTAAATGGTTTCTTTTCGCAAGCCCTCGGGGTGCCGTGCGTCCTCGCCAGATTCCCGCCTGGTGGCCGAGGTCTTGGGAGCCGTCTAAACAAGGCAAAGATGCAGAAGTACCAACAAGCAGACAAGTTTCAACGCTTGTTGCCTGGATCATTCCCTGACGATGTGCCATCGCCACCAGACTCCGACTCTGAGCAGAGCAAGGTCCAAACGAGAATTTTGCTGTCCAATGAAAGCCCAATTCTTATGATTCACTCGGCCAGCCTCGACACATTGAATGAGGCTATCGTGAAGCAGGACGGCTCGCCAGCCACGACGGCGGCATTCAGAGCCAATGTTGTTTTGGGAGGGTCACGAGAGAATGGTGACCGGGTTGAACTACCGGCCTATTCTGAAGATTCATGGCGCAAGGTTCGCATCGGCGTCCAAACTTTCTCACTGCTGGGCGCATGCAGACGGTGCCAGATGGTGTGTGTCGATCAAGAGACTGGAGAACGAAAGCAAGAGCCCTTGGCCACTTTGTCCAAGACGAGACGCGTTGATGGAAAGATTTACTTTGGAGCACACATGAAACACGATGATGCTGGCTGCTCATCAGAAGCCAACCAACACCCTACAATTCGCGTCGGGGAACGCGTGGTTGTAGATGGATAGCTGCTCTTTGTATTGTATACTATGAGCGTGTTGGCGGTAACGATGATATATTGCTTGGGATGAGTGTATATACAATAGACGTTCTTGCTCCCAGCCGCCGCTACGCAGAAAAAGCAGGATTCAATATCTGTGAATGTTAGTGGCAACCATATTATCTAGTGGCATTGACTTACGAAAAGGCCTCCTTGTGGAGGAATAGCTCTGTGGCACCAGGCCGACCTTGGACAATGCGCAGTTGTGCCGCCGCTGCTGCAACTCCTACATCATACACCATGCTTGCTGGGCCACAAACTGCCACGCCGACGGTGACACCATCTGCTGATGCCAGGCGATCGACTGCAGCCTTGGTGTCTGGCCGTCCAGGCGAAAAGCAAACGCCAAACAGCGACGCAACGGTGCTTGAGCCATCTGCCTGTTGTACGTTCCTGATGACGGCCCTTTTCTCCTCATCTCCAGAAGACGAGCCCGGGCCTGGACTCGTCACGACGCTCTGGTCATGCGTCTCGCAAAACGAGACGGACACGCCCGGCAGCTCCGTCTTGCCCTGCACAGACTGGCGCTCGGCGAGTCGCTGCAGCTCCTCCATGTACCATATGCGCATTTCGGGATCGCGTGTCGCCAGGACCACCTCCAGATGGCGCTGGCCATGGAGCTCCCCGTCGGCGCGCAGCCAGGATTCAATCAGCGCCAGGGTAAAGCCGCAGCCTGAGCCGCCCGCCACCAGCAGCGTGCGATCGAAGCCCTTGCGCCATCTGCTGGGCATGCCTCCGTAGGGGCCCTCGAGCAGCACCGAGACGCTCTTGTTCGGTTGGTTGCGTGCCAGCGCGGCGAGGCGCCCCGTGAGACCGCCGCGGGGGTGGACGAAGAAGATCATCTCACCGCCGGAGCCTGCTTGGTCGGGCAGCGAACAAATGGTCAGCGGGTGCGCGGTCAGGGCGTGCGCGCCGCAGGCCACGAAGCGCAGAAAGACGTGCTGGCCGGGCCTCCAGCTCGATTTTGTGGCGACGACGATGCGGAGAGAATGTGGTGTCTCGCAGCGGATATGAGCGGCGTGGTTGATACCGTGACGAAGGTACGTCTTGGCAAAGGCAAACAGCAAGCAAGCGACGTAGAGCGACACGGCGGCGATGAAGTAGTCCCAGGACGACAGGCGAAAAGCGCAGTGGATGAAGAAGAAGACGACAAAGACAATGGCAAAGAAGAAGTGAGTGGCCTTGAAGAATTCGTAAAATTTGTTGCTATTCTTGTCAGTTGTTTTGTGGTACCAGAACGTTGAACGAGTTGCAACCTTACCGAATCCACGAAATGGACATGAAGGTCAGCCACGTCTGCGCAACCAAGGCAATGACTCCCGTCAGCCAGACGCCGCCCGTGATCCACGCCTTGTGCAAGTCGTGGGTAACGTCGCGGCGATAGATGACAAAGGGGAACGTGTGGATGAGGGCGAGGACAAACATGGCCCAGCTCACCCAGCTGTGCCAGAGGTTGAGCTTTTCGGGCGGGATACCCGTGACGGCCGAGATGAGGTTTGCCTTGGAGCTCAGCAAGAGGATAAAGGGCATGCAGGCGAGCGCCATCCAGCCTGTGCGGGTGGCCAGCGGCGGGGAGCTGCCGTACTTTGCGTCGGTCGGCCAGTAGTAGGGCCGGGGCCCCAGCGTCATGGCCGCGAAGAAGACGACGCCGGCGCCGAGTAGAAGGTAGGCGCCGAGGGACTGCGAGCTGCTGCTGCTGCTGCGCCCGCCGACGCGCCACGTCTTGTAGGCGCAGAACCGGAGGCCGGCGACGGCGCGGCGCCACAGGGACGACTGGCGGGTGAGGTGTGCGGGCGCGTAGGCGCTGGCAAAGTGGCCGAGGGCAAAGACGGCAATGACGGCGAGGAAAAAGTATACGGTGGGAAGGGCAAACACATGATCGGCCTCGTACCTGGGAGGTGTAAGAGGAGTTTGTGCTCTGGCAGATGGGGGGGGGGGGGGGTAAGGGTCGCCCGCCTCAGGCTTTGCTTCAAACGTACCAAAATACCCAGTATCTCAACTTGTAAGCGCATCGCTCGGGAGTCAGTGTGCATTTTCCAGGATCGCGGGAGCTGTGAAGTAGAATAGGCGTCTTCAGCAGTGGCATATACCACGCCGTGGGCGCCGTGTCATTCATATGCATCATGACAAAACAAATCTACAAGGCAAAGCTCGTGTATAATGTTACCAGAGAGTTGCAGGTTCGTGGGTTATATGCAGGCAAGGCATTAAAAAAAAAAAAAAAAAAAGTCAACTGACCGACCATGTCTCATCCTATCTATCTATATATTGGCATGCAACCGCAACCGTTCCTAAAATGGCTCGGGCAACCGACAAAGATTCAAGTTAGCGCGCCAAGCACAAAACTAATTGAGCAAGTTTTTCTTCAGCCGTTCTTTTATTGTTCTCGTCGCTGGTGCAAGTAACCGCGACTAGTATACCATTAACCGGGTCCTCATTTTGAATTGAGCATGTTTCGACTGGTTGAGAGAGAGAGAGAGGATCGACGGGCGAGATATGGAGCAGCAAGGCCTCAAGACGAGCGAAATACCTGCAAGATGTAGCCAGAGACAAGGCGAAGCAAAAGCTGGGATTTGGGAGGGGGGGTCTATGTCTGATTGTGAGACAAAGTTCGCGATCAGATAAAGTAGCAAGCAACCTGGTTGATCTACCCAAACCACCAAGAAGGGAAATGATCGTCTCAAGTGTAAGGCTACGGACCCCTTGAAAGAAACGTTTCTCTGCGCCAAAAAAGAAAAAGAAGAAGAAGAAGAAGAAGAAGAAGAAGAAGAAGAAGAAGAAGAAGAAAAAGAGTTGGAAATGGAATATTCGAGATTGATGCTTCGTAGACTCGTAGCACAGGGGATCGGAGACTGGGATAATTGTTTCAGTGCGGCCATCCAGGTTACTTGGAAACGTGCTCATTTGCTAATAAATACTACTACGGTAAGGTAACGTTAAAGTTAATTATTATGCACATACGAATACTACTCCATACCGGCTGACGCAGTTTATTGGTAACGCCAATTTTCAGTCACGTTGGGCCTGCCTGGTCCTTTGTTAGGCTTCACATGTCGTACTACGTACAGAATGCGACCGTGTCCTCAACTCAACACAAACACTACACAGCTTGCGCTTCTGCGAATTCATTCTACTGAGAAAACTCGAAACTATTTTTTTTCTTTTTTTTCCATATTCGTTACATGTACGTCTATTCTTTTTACACTCTTTCCTAGTTCTTGAGCTCGGCAAACCCCATCTCCAGGTTGTGGCCATCCCAGACAGTGTAGTACTGCTTCAGGAGAGGGCCGCCGATCAAAAAGTTGCCGCCAAGGGCATCAATGCTGCTAAAGACTGTCTGGCAGATACCGGGCTTGCCCTCGTACGGACCTAGGTTGAAAGACTCCTTGGGCATGGTGGCATTCAACGTCTCGGCGCCCGAGCCAAACGTAAAGGTAATATCGACAGCAAGCGATTCGATCACGTCGCATTCAACACCCCAGGCCTCGTGGTTGAGCTGCTTGATCTTGGGAGAGACGGCCTCGTAAAAGGCAGACACAATCTGGCTCGGGGCCGCAAAGTACGCCGTGCCAGAGTCGAGGATGGCTTGCTGGTTGACGGCAGCCGCCAGAGGCTTTCCGTTGATGGCCAGCGATGGCTGGCCAACGACAAAGTTTGCGTCTTTGTTGAGCTTCACCTTGTGAATGTCGCCCCTGTAGCGTTCGGGGTTGGTGCCGCCCAGAGTCATCTCCGCACCGTCTTCCTTGCCAGCGGGATAGTACAGAGAGAACTCGGGGCTGTCGAGCTGGCCGCTCGCGTACAGGGCCCAGTACCACGCCTTACCACTGGGCATGTCGGTGGCGCCCTCGACGCCAATGCCCATGACGCCGTCAAAGGGGACGTCGGCCATGAATTCGGGGTATATGTCACA
The DNA here is from genome assembly GCA_037289395.1 of Beauveria scarabaeidicola. Lineage (NCBI taxonomy): Eukaryota > Fungi > Ascomycota > Sordariomycetes > Hypocreales > Cordycipitaceae > Beauveria > Beauveria scarabaeidicola. The sequence continues at coordinate 22,538 of JAEIJG010000245.1, read as the reverse complement.
GAGGAGGAACTGCTGCTGATCAACGGCGTGACCAGCAATGCCAACTTTGTCCGTCACAATGACTCCGCTGACACCCTCGCCGTTATACTGGAGAGGTATCGAGTCAACACCGGTGCCGTATCCAAAGCCTCCGGGTCGGTTGGGCTGTTGATCAAACGTGCTTGACTGGTCGGAATCAAACAAGCGCGAGTTGCCAGCGCCGGTGCAGTTCTTATTGGCGATAAACATATCAAAAGAGCCAGTGTCGAAAATGACGTTGCTATCCAGTCAGACTGGGGTGGGTATTTTGGCTTTTGGGCATGGACGACGCAACTTACAACTTCTGAGGAGGGGTTCCAACCTCGATTTCGGTGTACCACTGTCGACGCTATTAGCCACACTCGTTGCGCGTCGCGAAATTTGAGCATACCTGAAGATCGGCGGTATGCTTGATCCAATCTTTGACTGGGACGGTAATTTTGCCAGCCTTTGTTTTCGTGGACTGCTTGATCATGGAGCCAATCTTCTTATCAAGCGGCTTGAGCGGCAGTGTAATAGCCGACTGGACATGATCGACCAACGACAGCAGCGAAACAACAGCAACAGAGCTAGGGATCTTCATTTTTGATGGGCGATATTCAATGCTTGGCCTTTTCTTTTTTTTTTTTTGCAAAATGACAAGGGAAACCGCCGTTTTTATACGAGCGGCTGTGGGTTTTATCAAGACCGCACTGGGCTCATCAAGAACCAACTGCCGGATGCAGCATAGATCCGCCGCTAAGCTTGGAGGCACTACTACATTGCGTCGCATCGCCTGCAAGAGTTGGAACATAGACTGCCTGATTGGTGCCGTTGCTAGGCCGTCTCGAGGGATCTTGCCGGCAAATCCAGGCCGGCCTTGAGACCTGCCGATTCGGGTTGGCAACGACTGACTACAACCAATCAACACTGGTCCTGGTGATCCCGTCGGCATGAACTTGACAAGGTCGACAGTTGCACTTCCTCGTGTTCGCTCGCGGCTTACAGTTTCTGATTGACGATACAAAACTGCTTTGGGCTCACAGCAACGCAGCGAAGCTGTCACGGCAAGTCATTACCGCATCGATTCTCGAAGCCAATGTGACCTCTGAATTTTGACAAATGTATTAGGTATCCAACCCCTTTCGCTAGGTACCTAGATGCAATACATCCATCTACCGCCTAAGCCGCGGAGATTAGCGGGGGGTTGGGGGGTTGAATATCGCATCGCGCAAAAACCTACGCTTGAGGATACTCGCCGGCTAGCAGCGAGCGGGGACTGTCTTTGGCTTTGCAGACGGCGCAAGAAAAGGCAAAGATGCAGTTGGCGCCCTCTTCCGGGACGTTGAGGCTGTCGCAGACGTGACAGAGCCAGCCCGCCTCCCGGAACGCCTTTCGGCGGCAACGAGCGAAGCCTCCCAACCAGCTGGCCGGGCAGTACGAGTGCACCATCTGAGTGCGAACTGTCGGTCTCTCACAGCGCGCCGCTCCAGCGGACAGCGGGCAGTCGACTGCATTTTGGGGCTTCCATTTGTAATTCCCATTTGGATGGCCGCAGAGATGAATGAGCTTGATAATGACGCACATTGTTTGCTGATCAAGATTCTACTTTGCAAGTTTCCTGGACAAGCCAAGCAACCCTTTATGAACCCTTTATACTTGCTCGCATTCTACGTGACACCATCGCTGCGACGGCCTTGTCTGCGCTAGATTGACATGGAAGGAAATAGGAAGCCGTCTGGAACAACTGTCGTGTAACCTTTTGCGTGCCTAGAGCTTTCTGCCACGGCATAGTCCATCCGCCTGATGATTTGCTGCCTAAACTCTGCTGAATTGAAAACGGGCGCGCGGCGAATCGCTGAGATGCAAGCATCTTGAAACGAACGAACAATCAAAGTTCAAACTACAGATCAGTTACCCTGGCCATTATTCTTGAGCCGCCTGCCACCAACCCCCCTTCTTAATGATGCAGCACATCCTCTGCACCTTTGAGCGCATTGGCAACTTGCCGAGTTTTTGCGGGACTTTGACCATGTATCCTACAGGCCGCCATTGTCCCTCCATCAGTCAAGTCGGTGCGAACAATCAGCCAGGACTGCGAGTCCTGTGTCTCCGTGCAAACACATGGCGGCAGCTGGTATGTGACGGACCCTGAACTTTCATCGCCTTTACAGTCTGAAGCACCGCTGTTGTCGAAGAGGCTTCGGCCCAAAGCGCTTTACCAAAAGGAGACGGAATCGGCTGAAGGGTAAGGAGAGCACCGTCGAGCAGACGGTCTCGAAGCCACAGCTCTGCGTCATTCGGCACAAACTTTCTTCCTAGGTGATGCTGACGGCCTGACAACAAAAGAACGGTTCAGCCTACCCTTTGCATGGTATTTGATGAGCTGGAAACGAGGGCTCCCATTAAAACGGAGGATCTATGGAACTATGGTTTCTAAAGGCAGCCACCCTTTCGAATTTTTCCGAAATAATGAGCGACGGACCCTCGAAAATGTTTCAAGACAGAACCAACCCATTCCCGTGTTTAGTTCTTCGCGATAGCAGAGCTGCATTGTCGGGCGCTTGCTACGCCGGCTTCGTAATGTGCTCACCCACCAGCTACGACCTCGATATGTGCCAGCGCGTTGTCTCGTACCGAAGGCAATCTCTGCAAGCGGCATGGCCGCACCGCCTATTTGGGCATATCATTGAGTTTTCGCGAGGCGCCATGCCGCACAAGTGACAGCGCCAGCCATTCTTCTCGCACGCCGCTTTGAGGCACTCGGGCTCCTTGCAGCAGTAACGAATCGGTGGCCCCCTCGAGGTATTCACCTCGCACGGTTTCGGAGGTCCCTGCCGCGTGTCCGCGTTGACTAAACGACAAAACTTCCAGCAGCCAGGAAGTAACAACCGCGAGGCGTGAGACTGGTCGCAGAGGAACTCGAACTCGTGGAACACGCACATGCTGTTCGGTAGCAGAGTCGAGAGAGTGGAAATCGAGTGGGAAAAGAATGTTGGAAACAAGTACGGAATTGCAGCTGGCGAAGCAGGTCCGAGGAGGGGAGAATTAAATACCAGGCAGACTGATGCTCATAATCACATGCAAATCATTTGTTCATCACTCTCTCCATAGCCCGAAAACTGCTTGTGTGCGACTTTGGGTTGTACGGCCACGTCACATTTAGGCAGAGCAGTTCGGTCACTTGTAAAATTCATACGGCACACTCCACTGGTCGAATCCCAACGAGCGTTGTCATTACTCGCTGACATTTTCGTATCCAGTCGCCTATTTTGTCACACAGTTCTACGACGGCCTAATCTGTCGTCTTTGAAGAACAAACAGCCCGACCAACCGAGCGGGAACGTTTCCAACCCCGCGCGGGAACAAGCATATTCTGCTGGATCTTGTCTCGACGGTTACATCTTTTTGTCTTTTTCACCTTGTAACAGGAGCAGACAGACGCCTTCAAAAAAGTCCGCCACTGGAACGTGTATTTCATTAGTTCTCACCCGAGCCAGCAGGGTGAATTCAACATCGGCCTTGGCTAAAAAGGCAACTTGTAAAAGGTGAGTTACGATATCAATCTTTGCTTTTTCGGATGTGTGCTTATAAGCTCGGTTAAAAAAAAAAAAAAAAAAGGTTCTTGCAGATTTTTCGTACACTTTGTATTCTTGTTTTTATAGCATGCAGAGTTTGTAAAAGTGCCTAGAAGAGAGAAGGATGCCAACTTGACCAGCAACTTAATGGCTGGCGATTTGCGCCTGAAACCGTAAAAATGTAGGCTACGCTCTGTTACTACTTTTTGCATCGTATGGCTGAGCTAATGAGACGTGGCTATGGAAACTATGAAAAGTTGCCCTATCGCGACAGAGCACTGAATCGTCGTGGAAATGACACTCTTGAACCAGAATTCCAAATCCTGAACCCATGTAAGATCAAATAACGCGAGTCAGTTTCATGAATTGGTTGGTCGCGTGGCCAAATGGCAAGGCGTCTGGCTACGAACCAGAAGATTGTGGGTTCGATCCCCACCGTGACCTTTTCTTTTTGTCTAATCTCTTCTTTACCCGTTGTGTTATTTTTTTGTTACGTTACTAATTATATCTTTTTAAATGTCATTATTCTTTTAATCTCCTCGTATTCTTTTTCAAGTACGCAAGCTTTTCCCTCATCGTAGATGAGCGTGTGGAGGACTTGAATGGAATTCCCTACAGAGGCCATATAATTCGATTGCCTAATTGGCATCCACTATTAACCTTGTCATCGCCCTGCCAATACTTAAAAAAACGATTGTATGAGACGGCTGCAGAGTTCACGAGACATGCTCGACCATCCAAACAAGGAGTTTGCTAGCATTCAGATGGTTTCATAGCTGCGTTGAATACCTTGCAATGCATCTGGCATGGTCAAATTATTAAATTCTTTACACATCAGAAATTTACGGCAAAACTATCAGTCAATATAGAATCATTATATTTGGTCTCGAAATTTTGACCAGAAACGCTAGTCATCAATCATATTCACAGCAACGCCACACCGGCAACAACACCAAGCAGCCCCAGTGCCAGACCGGGGACTTTTCTCTCCGCGCTGCTCTTCTCCGACAGGGCCGTCGGCTTCGCATCGTCCAGCGCCAAAGGATCCTGCGTCTCTGACGCTCCACCCGGCGTGCTCGCGGCGAAGCGCGCCGGACGGGGCGTAATAGCCGTGGTGATTGTCTTGTCCTGGCCCTGCTGCACCCCGAGCGCCGTCAGGAAAACCACCTCGCTGGTCGTCTGCTCGCGGAAAGGCCCGCCCGCGGCAGCCGCCTCGGCTTTCAGGGTGCTATCCGGTGTGGCGGCGACTGCCTTGATTTCTTTGGCGGGCGCGCTCGTGGGCTCGGTCGACGGCGTCAAGGTCGTGAACCCGTTGGCTGCGGGCTGGGCCGCTTCGGGCTCCTCCTTGACGGTCTCGCTGGCAGGCGCCGCAGCGGGTGTAGGTTTAGAGGCGGCGGGCTCGGGCTGCTCGGGGGCGGCGGCGGGCGCAGGCTCGGCAACGGCTGGTGCAGGTTTGGACGTCACTGGCGCAGGCTCTGCAGGCGACGATGGTGCCTCCTTGCCTGCAGCAGGGTTCGCGCTGGACTCTGTAGCAGTAGGCGTTGGTACCGCAGCCGGCTTCGAGGCGGGACCGGATTCGACGGTATTAGGGAGAGGCTTCAAAGAGACGGGCGGCGCGCCGTTGGGTGGCAGTCCGGGGAGAGGCAGCAAGGTACTCGAGCCCTTGTTCTTTTGCTGCTTATCCGTGGCCTCTTCTTTTTGCCCATTCTGCTGCTGCTTCTTGTCATCGTTTTGATTACCACCGCTGCTGTTGCCATCCTTGTTATTATCATTATTCTTTGCCTTGTCCTTTTGCCTTCCATTCTGCTCGTTGTTGCCATTCTTATTCTTCCTCCCCCCAGAATTGCCGTTACCCAGATCAATCTGCTGCTTTGGCTGCCTCGTCAGGCCCGAAATCACAAACGTCTGCGACACCACGACCTGCGACCGGGCATCGACAATCACCATGGCAAACTTGGGAAACGCGGATATGGTCTGGTCCGCGCTCCATTGAAAGAGGCCCACGTTTCCAATGTTTACTATATTAACAACCAGCCGCGGGTCAGCAATGGAAAACCGACAAAGAGGGAGGGGGGGAGGGGTGGCGCACCTGCAACCTGTTGCAGAACAATGTCTTGCCGGATCACGTTGCCGGCTGGGACGAGGTTGATGGAGAGCGGCTCCTGTAGATTGGCCTTTTTCCACCGGATCTGGACTGCCTGGTTGACCTGCAGGCTGCTTGACGACTCGGGAAAGATGAATTGCGCGGCCGCTGCGCTCGCAAAGGCGATGCCGCCCGCCAGCAGATTATGGTATCGCATTGCAACAAATGAAATGTATCCTCGTCCGAGTATCGGTGTTTGTATAGTATGTTGAAGAAGAAATTAATCGTAGTAAGTTGTATGTAGTTTATATCAATAAGGACCGTGTGTGTGTGTGAGTTGTATATGCGGAACGAACTGGAAAGACTGAAAGTGATCAAGAGAAAAAGCAAGCAGAAAAAGAATAAATCAAAAAACGAACCCGGCTGATGTTTTCTTTAAAAGTCGTCTCAACAATTCAGCCCAACTCACTAGTAAAGAATCATGACAGAAAGAAAAAGAGCAAAAAAAAAACTCGGCCACGGTTGAATTACCGTTTGTTCGCTGTTGCAGCCGTTTGATCTGCGTCGCGAACCCTTCCCCCCCCCTTCCCCGCCCACGGCGAGCGTCTCATCGCAAGTCTCACAATGTCGCGGCGGCGTGCGCAAGAGAACCTCGTCTAGCAAATTGTTTTGGGCTGGGGGGGAAAAAAGACAGGTTGGACCCTGCGCCACGGTTGGCGCTACTCATCGGACGCGCGCTGCGACGAGAGATGAAACCGCATCGGCCAGACGCCGGCCCCCTGCTACGCCAAGCACAGCAACAAGCAAAAGCAGAGAGAACGTGTCCGAAATCGTCATTTGAAATTATGTATTCAAATTACATCCAGGTCACCCCCATGATCAGACTGAAATACAAAACGACACGATGGCACAAGTCTGCAGCCGACAGCGGCGCAGACAGACAAGGAACAAAAAAAAAAAACAAGACAACCGCAAAAACTCAAGCAAAGCCCATACTGCCAAAAATCAGCAGCGATTCACGCCGTCAGCGCCCAGTATACACCGTAGAAAGCCTTTTTTTTTGCTCCCATCAGAACCGTAGATTTCCTCATGGACCTCTTGCAGTCCTGATTTCTATTCTTGCCCCTCGCCCGGCGTGCCCGTAGCACCGACTCCGTGAAAAGCATCGCCAAAGGCCGAGTCTTCCATCTCCATGTTAAGGTCCATGTCTTCACTCAGGCCGCCAGCACCACCATCCATATCGGGAGCGTCGAATCCAGAGAGGGCGTCACCGGCAGTGTCCAGGTCGCCTAGGGAACTAAAGTCGTTTTGGTCAAACGAGTTGGAACCGGCCGGCGTCGCTTCCGCCGAGGGCTTTGCGACATTCGCCTGCTTGGCCTCCTCAGATGGCGGCTTGGCAGCGGACGAGGCGCCTACATTCGAATCCGTGGTGCCGTCCTTGGGCACGACAACCCAGTCGCCGTCCTGCTCGCCTGGAGCGTTGGGCTGCTCGGACTTGGAGGCACCCGCATCACCCATAAGAGCATCGGCTGGTGGCGCACGCTGCGCAGGAGCTGGCGAAGGCACGTTGGCATTGGCTGGTGTGGCAGCTGTCGACTGCATGGCGGAGAGGTGTGCTTGAGGGGTAGGGAAGTTATTGGCAGGTGTAGATGCCGAAGACAGACCAGTGTGCATCTGATCAAGTAGTCCAGAGGCTGTGTCTCCCATATCCATGTCAGTGTCACCCATCAGCAGACCACTGTTCTGTGAGAGAGCTTGGGAAACTTGGCGAGACATTTGCTGGCCAGCAGATGCTGCGGTAAGTGCAATCTCTGGCTCCGGTTCAGGAGGAGGAATCTGATAGCCGCCCTCTTGGATGCGGGCGACAGCCGGCTTGCTTTCAATCTTTCGGCCAAGGGAAGCTTCTACTTGTTGCACGATTTCTTCCAGAGTATGCTTGCTCGTAGTGCGTGGGTGGTCGTCGTCGTCATTGTCAGTAGTCTCCACGCGACCCTCGATTCTCCACGCTTCAGGTCCAGTCTGTTCAACCAGCGACTTGAGTTGGCGCTCTTTGGTGCGAACAACGGAGCCCTCCTTCAACTTGGCCAATTTTTCTTCTTGCTCCTTCTTCATGTTGGCGATTTCGGTTTCCGTGGACACAATGTATTCGTTGACGCGCTTGCGGAACTCGTCTGCTAGGCCAGGCTCCAGCTTTCCAACGTACGTCTTTTGAGGCAACTGGCTAGACGCGTCGCCACCTTGAGCCGCGAAAATACCTTCTGTGAGTGAGGCAAGCTCGCCCTTTAGCCCAAGGCCGAGGTCGGCGGGGGTAATCTGTCCCATGCGATATGGCGAGGAGAGAATTTCCTCCATCCACTCGTGGTTTTGCTGGTAGCGACCAAGAGACAACTCTCTAGGTGTCAGGTGGTCAAACATGTCGCCTCTGGAAATGTCTTCGTCGTCATCCACAACGTCAATGGTCGGCATCTGAGGCATGGCAGCCTGCTGGCCCTGGCTGTGTCGGGCTCGTTTCGCGGGAGGGCCGGCGACGGGCTGCGGCGGATACGCCATCTGCTGCGGCACACCGCGGGGATTTTGCTGGCCACCCATCTGCTGGCGCGTGAGCTCGGGCATCGTGGGCCAGTTGGCGCGGTCCGAGAGCATAAAGTCTTTGCGTCGGAGCATGCCGCGGCTGAGGAGGAACGCGCGTTGCTGCATAATGGCGGCAACTCGATCATCGTAGGGAATCGCGTTGATAGGTAAGCGGCTTTCGGGTTCTGACGGGCCGTAGTGGACGACAAATAGGTTCTGGTCGACGTGAGGGGGGTTCGGGTGGCCAGGCACCGGCACAAGGCGAAAGCGTCGTCGGGCGTGAGCGGCCATTTGCTCGCCAGGGATGTAACCAGCCTTGAGGAAGTAGATTTCCATAATCTAATCATGTTAGCGAATATTGGCAAGTGTCCAGATTGTGACGTACTGCGCCATTGCGAAGGTCGTGTTTGTAAATTTCCTCAGGAGGCGACCACACGAAGCCATCCGTGGCAAAGTTGGTGCCGAGGCGCTGCAAGGGTTGCCACGTCAAGAGAGTCGCGCCGTCTACGGGCTTGTCGAGGTATCCCCAGAAGAAAGCAGCCTTGTCACGCGCGATTTGCGGCGCGCCCATCAACCACTTGGCAACCTCGTTGATGTCCAGGCGCGGTGCTGATGGGTATCGAAACGAGGACATGAGGTGGATGTGGGGGATCTATGCGACGTTAGAAATCATGCATCATCAACGATACTGCCGATACAGCATCAAACTGGTCTGCGTACCAACTCCCCCGGGACATTGTGGCTGGGGTCGGGTTGTTGCGCCATGGTAGAGGTGAGGTGCTCGTCAGGCGCGGTCGCGAGGGGATCTGAAAAGCGTCTCTTGCCGGTGTAATTAATCGCGGGGCATCAGTCACGTCCGCGATTCAAGTCTTTTATCCAAATTGCAAAGGACAATGGCCAGAATCGCGCGCGGCGCAATAGCAATCGCGATCAGTTGATAGTGCTGGTTTGTGTTGGAGGAAGCTTGACCGTTGCGTCGCGCGGCGGACCCAAATTTCCTCGCGGCAAGGCTGGAAACGAACAGCCAATAGTAAGGGACATGCAAGGCTCCGACAACGCAACTTCGACTGTCAGGGAAAAGTAAGTCTCTTTTGTATAATAACATTCTATTTTCATTCTATAAAAGTTTTGAATCACCTTTTGACGTGCTTCCGCGGCGAACACAACAAGTTGCGTGCTCTGCGTCACGTGATCCACTCACCGAAGAAATCGCATCTTGATGTGGCGAGGCAACAGCACTTCAACCAGAGCAAGCACCAGGTACCAGCACACTCGACCCCGAACTTGCGAGACGCAAGCTGTTAGATCAGACTTTGAGCCAAAGAGCTCAAAGGTACGTTCCTGCACTCGCTGCAAAAACCAAAATCCCTCTCCGGCATCTTGTTCATCATGTCGTACCCTCCCCCTCCAGGCACGAGCTCGCTTCCCGCGCGACCACCGCCCAGCAAAGGCGGCTTCAAGCCGGCATTCACGCCCTCGAGCGTGCAAAAGCACCAAAAGACCGCCGCGCCCACCACGTACACGTCGTACCCGCACCGAGCCGCCGCCGGCGCGCCGCCGCCGTTCCAGTATGGCGCATCATCTTCATACGGCGCCGCAGCGGCAGCACCCAGCGTGAGCGCGACGTCCTACTCGTACGGCCCTGCGCAGACGAGCGGCGCTTCTTCCAGCTACGGCACGCAACCCTACAACCAGCAGTCCTACGGCCAGCAGCAATCCTACGACTACGCCGCCAGCGCCGCGCCGCAGATTAGAAATCCGTTTCCCCAACCCGGCACCGCAGCCGCGTCCGCAGCCGCCGCCGCCGCCGCTGGAGGGGGCGGCCCCGAGTACGACGCCGAGATGGCCGCGCAGATTGCGCAGTGGCAGAGCGCCTACCTCCCGCGCGACCCCGACGCCAAAGACGCCAAAGGCAACCCGATCGAGCCCCCGCCGGCTGCGGCGACGCGGGCCGTCGTTCCCGAAATCTCCGCCGCGCAGGCCAACCCCGACAAGACGGTCGTACGGCACGGCGGCGGCAAAAAGTGGACTGACGAGTCCCTCCTTGAGTGGGATCCCTCGCACCTGCGCCTCTTTGTCGGCAACCTCGGCGGCGAGACGACCGACGACGCGCTCCTCAAGGCCTTTTCGCGGTGGGACTCGGTCCAGAAGGCGCGTGTCATCCGCGACAAACGCACCAGCAAATCCAAGGGCTACGGCTTTGTCAGCTTCAGCGACGCCGACGACTTTTTTCAGGCCGCCAAGGAGATGAACAACAAGTACATCCAGAACCGTCCCGTCGTGGTGCGCAAGGCGAATACGGAAATCAAAGTGAGCAGCGTAAAGGACAAGAACCGCAACGGCAAGAACAGGAACAAGAGCGGATCGGGCGGTGGACACGGCCAAAACGGGCACGACACACACTTGGGCCCCAAGTCGGCTGCTGGCGTCGTCAAGCCTGGCCAAAAGACCAAGAACGGGCTTCGACTTCTCGGATGATTGCTTTGAACCACTGGTGTACATAGATATGAAACATGTTTTAGGCGTTGGGTGCTGCATGTATAAAATCACGACAAGGTTTATGACACGGGTGCTCTCTTAAAAAATTATGCCGGGTATCTTATGCCCTTCTATCTTTCAACGTGTAAAACTGCCACGTACATGAAGCCACCTTTTCGACGGTTTGTAAACCTTCCAACGCCGTACCAAATGCAAGCCCGTAGAATGCTAGTATACACTGGATTATGAGCGCAAATATTGCGTCTGTAATAAAGCAGGGAAATATGAAGCAGTATGTGTTACTTTGTTCGCTCGTACTCTGCAACGGAAGGCAATGGTGGGTTTGAATCGCTTTGCTGTAGGAGCCCGGCAGATTCTTCATTGACGTCGTCATTCTCGACATCGCTGCGGGAGAAGACCTTGTCGCTTTCACTAGGGCCGTGGACCTTTTCTTGCGCCTCGGCACACATCTTGGAAATCTTGACATAGTTGTACGCGCCAATGGCAACGAGCGTGGTCAGCAGGCCAATAAAGTTGACGAGGCTCAGCTCGTCGTGGAAGATGAGGGAAGCGGCAGATATGGTGATGACTTCCTTGAAAATGCCCGCAATCGAGAGTGTGACGACTGATGTTCGTTGAAGCAACGCAAACTCTGATGCTATCATGAAAAATGCGATGCAGCCAGGGAATAACAGGAAAATGGGCGTCATAAAGGTGCCAAACTCTTTGCTAATGCGGTCGAAGCCCTCGAATAGTTCGCCAAAACCTTCCACGGGAATCGCCATAGCAAACAATGTGATGAACATGACGGGGGAAAGGAAAAAAATACTAGAAAACGGGTTCGATGTTGCGGGATTGCGGAGTAGTAGTAGCTGTGTCAGGCCCCAACGGAAGCCAGAGAAGAATGCGGCAGAGATGACGAGCAGAAACCCGGAGAGCTTGAACTCGACTTCACCAGAAACCATGAGAAGAACACCGGCAGTCATTGTGCCAATGATTGCGACCAGGCGCCACGTCGGCTTTTCAAGGCGGAAGATGAAGGCAAAGATCAAGACGAATGCCAAAGAAGAGGATTTGCACATGGCTGCGTGGAGTTAGCAGTGCAACGCTGAGTAACGGATTACTCGACTTACTGTAAAAAGTGAGTGTGATGGACTTGAGAGACATGTTTCCGAGTCCGATATCCAAACTGGTCGCGGCACCGCACGGGCCAATTCTTGTGAGGTAGTACAGCTTGGACATTTTGGATGAATTCGGCTCGTCCTCGTGTCGCGAGCGACCAAGATCGGAAGTATGTTTGTGATAGGGTCGCAAGGAAGGAAAGAAATATAAAACGAGAGATGCGAGAGAGAACTGCACAAGCATGTGCATGGCCGTCGTGAAAAGTGGAAAGGCAAAGTTCAGACGGTCCTTGTCAAACATCCATTTGTTGTACTACACCAAGGTCAATTGAAACGCCCGTCCTGTAGTGCAGTGAAGGGACTTACGAACGAGATTGATAGTGAAAAGATGTACCAAAGCAGAATCAGTCCTCCGTTGATCATCAGACGTCTCATGACGCTCTGGTCTGCCTGTTTCCGCTCGTCGACGGACAAGGTTTTTTCTCGGGCAATACGTTGATCCAGTCTGGTGAGTTTGCGCCGCTGCTTTTGCTTTCGAGCACGGTCTTGGGTCGTGAGGCCCAGCTCCTCGTCATCGTGCAGGTCGTCATCGCTGAAGCTCTCCTGGCTCCAGTCGTTTCTGTCGTGGGCCGGGCCCGCCGTGAGCTCGTGCTGGCCGGCGCTCTGACCCGAGAAGCTGCCAGATTTTCGGCGGGCGTTTGCATTTGGTGTGTGCGGCGATGTGCGGTCGCCAGGAGCAGGAAGATGGCCGGCGGGGTTCATTAAGCTGCTCTTGCGCCGTCGGTGGCCGGCGATGGGTGCCATTTCGAAGCCGTGGCCGTCGTCGGATGGGGCGGCAGCGGCGGACGGCGGCTGGGACGTGCCGGGCAATGTGGGAAACGCAATCGAGGACGACGAGGACGTGGGCGACGTTGTTGAGGGGCGGATATCTTGCTGCCGATTAGGCTGGGAAGAAGGGCCGCTGGTCGTCGAGAAGGCCACCGGGGATGAGGAAAGATTTGTAGGCATGGTGTCTCCCATACATGCGTAGCAGACCTCTGGGAGGGAGAGGGGGGAGGTGGGCAAGCTACCCACCCTTGCTCTCGGGTAAGATAGCTTCTATGCTTGCCTCTAGGCTCCTATCCCCGGGTAGCAAAGCCGGTGGATAATAAAATGGGTAGGTGGGAAGCAGTCAATACCTATGTTACGATTCAAGAACACCGATGGCAGGTGAGAGAAGAGGACTGCCGAGAAGCTCTCGTTTGCAGGGACAGCTGTGTGTCAGACTGACAGTGGTCATCGGTTGCATTGCTTTGGTTTGGTGGACGCGCCAGAGATGAAATGTGGAGACACGGTAGTGGCAGACCATTCTGAGGCTTCCAGTGGCGCAACGCTGGTCTACAGCGGGTTTCAGTGGTCATGGAAGCGCTCGAGCGAGCCATTGAGCGGGACGGGGCGTCATTTGTCACTCTCTTTTCAGGGGTTCTTCCCTGTAGGTAGCAAGGGGGTTGCGCTTTTACAAGTTTATTACCAGGAGAAAGGCAAGTCCAATTCAAAAGAGGATGGCATTAGGTTAGTTTATTAGTATATACATGGACAAAATAAGGCTTAATATTGTGTCTCGGCAATTTTTCCGTCTCTTTATGTCTGGTAGGACACGGCCATCTGCATTATTCTTGGTGACACAAATCGACATGACGTCGGGCTACCTTGATCTCTAGACTCTGGCACTATCAAGTGCAAGGACCACCTGTATGTCTACCTACCCATGTACCTAGGTAGGTACTGTACGAATACTCGTCACAGCGCTGAGCTTGAAACTCAAGCATCTGGGACTGGGGCCAACTGTCGGAACGTTGTGATCCGCCTTGAAAAAACGGCGCATACTTTCTATCTCTTTATCTCATTTGTCAGGACTGGACTGGAATGGACTGGTCAAGACATGCAGGCTTTCGATTCAACTTCACTGTCAATGTCGCGTGCCTTTTTTCCAAGGGCGACCCACAGGGCGGATGAGCTCCATCAGCCTCCATGGATATACAGGTTATTATGGCAGCAAGGCAGCATTGTGATTACAACTGTACCTGTGCCAATGGATTTTCAGGCCGCTTCTTGGCACCGGGAACGCCGGAACGAGTACGCGCGACGAGCACGCGCGACGAGCATTCGTCATTACCATCACCTTGTAAGGCTAGCACAATAAATAGCCGGGCCCTTTCTAGTTGGCCTGTCAACCTGCGTTGGAGACGGTCCATTGAAAACACGCTGCAGAGCCTGTCACCACCAGCCTCCAGGCAATAGCCCCCGCCGATGATCTTACGCCGTAACGCGCTCGCTTCCTCCCGTTGCTTGGTCGAATAACTTGAAACCAGCCAACTACAAAACGTCTAGCTATCGTGGTAATGCATCGAAATTACCCCACGAGCAGCTTCTCTGAGCGGTCTTCAGCCATACGGCAACAGCACCTCTGCCAGCTCTTCTCTCTGCGTAAACCTCGCCTTGGTGCGGCCGCTGCCATGAGCCTGCTTGAGCGTTGGGGAGTTGACTTTCAACCATCATAGCTCGACAATACCAGAACTCAGACCATGGGCGGCTCGAAACATAAGACGCTATCACTTCACGAACGCGTGTCGCAGACCTTTGCACTGTCACAGAATCTGGTACGACTCGCGCATCTGTTCCCGCGTCGCCTCTCGCGGACGACTTGATCAAAGTCTGTGGCAAAGACGAGAGTAGAAACCATACTCTCGGTCGTGGATAGTTTTGAGACCTAACCGCTCGTAGGAATTGTCAGCTGTGAGTCCACGGCTGTTCTGTTCTTTGTTGCCGCCGTGCAGACAATGGACGAGGCAACGGCTAGCCTCTCAGCGTTTGGTACGCTTTGCAGCTGGGCACTGCCATGACGAAATGATGACTTTTCTGTCCACGAGTATGTACGTCGAAGACTTGTCGAGCATCCTAGGATGGAATATCGAGCGACAAAGAGCTTACCGCAGTTCAGGCTGCGATTCCATGTCTTCAAGTTCACCGAGGGATGAACCCTTTTTATCCAGTCATACGGATGATGATGCATATGACTCTTTAATAACGACGGCTCGTGTGACGGGGACCTCGGACTCCCACGACGCGCTCACGCTAGACGACGGTAGGACAGAAGCAAATCATGCAAGACGATGACTCCCTCGCTCTCGATATACCCATCTGACTATCGGCAATCGGCCAGCAACGCGAGTATACCCTTCTACTCGCCGACCTCAACTCTGGATGGATATTTTGAAGCCCCGTCGCCGCTTGCTCGCTGGTGCGGAGAGCGCTGCCTGCGCACCTGGACGGACTGAGTTCGTGCCCTGACAAGTATCTAGAGCCAAGAGCCGGGGCGGTCTCCGGCCACACTCTTCACGAGGGTTCTCTATCAGCCAGCGACCAACTCGCCAGCGACCAACTAGCCATAACTCTGGACCTGTTCGACCCAGGCCCGATTCGACCCTGTAGAAGTCGTCGTGGAGTTTGTGTGTCGTGTCTGGACTCTGGAGCGGGCGCAAGCAAGCCCGTTACTGTTACCCCGCATTTTAAACCACCAGATGAATCCACTAACAAATAAGCTTGTGGATCCCGGCGTGCGTGGCTTTGATACTAACAAATCCCGTAACGACTTTTTGATTCAAAGACAATGCAAGTCTTGATTCAAAGACATGGCAAGTCTATAGAGCTTATGATGATTCTTCATGTCTTAGAATCTTTTGCTTTTCCACATCCTGGGAAGCACAAAGAATAAAAAAACGGAGATAAGCAGCGGGTTATATAGTGCTTGCTTGCATGCCCTCCCGCGCCCGTCGCCCATCACTACGCCACTTCCCATACTGGCTCAATAACGGTGGTGATTCTTTGTTCCCCAGACCGTCGAAGCCATGTTTGTCTTAATGGCGGGGTTCAACGCCCCAGAGCACTTTGCGAAATGGCGTTTGAGAATACCCAGGGACATGCGGCTAAAGCCATTGGACAAACACAAGGCGAGCTGAGCTCTCCCCCCCCCCCCTTCTTCCATGTTGGTTTGCAATAAATACTCGAGGCAGGGAAGCTGCATGTCCAACACCGAGCCGAAGCTCAATATTCTCTCTCTCATCATTCTTGGTTGAGCGCTGCCGCCGCCCTCTTTCAAAACTTAATCGCCAAGAACAACCAGAGAACGAACGACTCAAGATGGGCTCATTCAAGATGGACTCGTTGAAGAAGAAGAAGAAGAAGAACGCGGTGCATGTCGAGCACGCCCCCAAGGCCGATGAAGCGGTCTTGGGGGTTGCAGAACTGCCCGCCGAATTCGCCCACCTAGACGAAAAGAAGATTCTGCGCAAGGTCATTGCCAACCAGCCTCCCCCCGTGGCCAAGGGCCAACCAACATCTTACTAACGCCTGGCGTATATAGATGGACATGCGATTGATTCCCATCCTCGCGCTCCTCTACCTTCTCTCCTTCCTCGACCGTATGTAACAAAAAACCCCTCTTCCCCGTTCCGCAATACACCAACTTGCGCTCACACTTTTCCCCCATCGCAGGCGGCAACATTGGCAACGCCAACATTGAGGGCCTCTCTGAAGATCTGCGCCTCACGCCCGACCAGTACAACTGGTGCCTCACCGTCTTCTTCTTCACCTACTCCGTCTTTGAGGTCCCCAGCAACCTGATGCTCAAGAAGCTGCGCCCCAGCCGCTGGCTGCCCAGCATCATGGTCGCCTGGGGCGTCGTCACGACGCTCATGGGCATTGTCCGCAGCTACCGCGGCCTCTTGGCCGCGCGCATCTTTCTCGGCGTTGCCGAAGCTGGCCTCTTTCCCGGCGTTGCTGTAAGCTAAACCCGATAATCCTCACTTTTCTTTCTCTTCCTCCCCCATCACTGAGTCACATCGTTTACTGACCGGGGCGCCGTGTTTATCAAAGTACTACCTGACCATGTGGTACTGCCGCCATGAGATGCAGCTCCGCCAGGCCATGTTCTTCTCCGCCGCCTCCGTCGCCGGCGCCTTTAGCGGGCTCCTCGCCTTTGCCATTAGCAAGATGCACGGCGTCGGCGGGCTCGAGGGCTGGCGCTGGATCTTTATCCTCGAGGGCATCGCCACCATTGTCGTCGCCGTCGTGTCCTACTTTACGCTCTACGACTTTCCCGAGACGGCAGGCTTCCTCACCGAGGAGGAGCGCGCGTTTGTCGTGTACCGGCTGCGGTACCAGGGCCAGGTCACGAGCACGACGTCGGATAGCGGCCCTGCTACCGCCAGAGTCGCACAGTCGGAGGAGTTTCAGTGGAAGTACGTGTGGCAGGCATTTACCGACTGGCAGATTTACGTGAATACCTTTGTGTCCTGGGGTGTAAGTCGTCTCTCTTGCCAAACCTGCCACGCTCTTGCGTCACTGACATTGCTCAGGTCGTGTGTCCTTTGTACGGCATTAGCTTGTTCCTCCCGACCATCATCAAGGACCTCGGCTACACGAAAAGCACAGCCCAGCTCATGACCATTCCAATCTACATTACCGCCTCGGTCCTTGCCGTATTAAGCGCCTTTTTTTCTGACAGAGTAGGCATGCGAAGCCCGTTTATCGTTTCGCTTCTCTGCGGCATGGCCGCCGGCTTTGGCATGTAAGAAATCACACAACTCTGCGCCGAAAGGGACAGTAAATAAAAAGACCTGCGGTGCTGACACAAAAAATAGGTGCATCGGCTCAAGTAACCCAAAAGTCGTCTACGGCGGCGTCTTTTTCGCCGCCTGCTGCATCTACCCAGCTTTCCCCGGCGTCATTACCTGGCTCTCCAACAATCTCGCCGGCAGCTACAAGCGAAACGTCGGCATGGCTCTCCAAGTCGGCATCGTCAACCTGGGCGGCGTAAGTTTCTACGTTTCTACGTTTCTACGTTTCTACGTTTCTACGTTTCTACGTTTCTACGTTTCTACGTTTCTACGTTTCTACGTTTCTACGTTTCTACGTTTCTACGTTTCTACGCCAGTTTTTTCCTTTCTTTGGCAAACACTTTAAACTAATCTTTCTTCTTCTGGCAGGCTATGGCGTCCAACTTTTACCGCAAAAAAGACAAGCCCAGATTCATCCTCGGCCACGGGCTCGAGCTCGGCTTCATCGGCCTCGGCATTGTTGCCGCCGTCTCGCTCGCGCTGTCGTACCGCCGCATCAACCACAAGCGCGACAGGCAGATGCGCGAGGGCGCCGAGCGCCTTCACACGGCGGAGGAGCTGGCAGCCATGGGCGACAGGGCGGTCACGTTTCGATACATGTATTGATGCGGCGCGCAGCATACTCCTTTTTGTATATCAAATCGTCTTGCTTTAAGTGGGTGACTGGTCCGTTCAGAGAGAAAGATCAAGGGTTGACCGAGCAGGAATGAATGGTAAGTGCGTGTTCATTATTTATTGGTTTCAGAGGCGCGGTTTTCCCGATACGGCTGAATTGTTGTCTTTTTTTCTGCTTCAAGTCTTGGATGGAAGAATTGTCGCGATGCTGCCGCTGGCTTTGCGTTGTTGGCTGGACAAGGCCGACGGGTCCAATTGTGAAACGTTTACGAATTTGCTGCCCGTTTGCAAGCAAACAGCCGAGTTCTCCAGTGTCCCAACATTACTCCCCAGCACTATTATATGAATCAACCTCTATGAATGGCGTTTTGCAGCAATTGATTCAAATTTCAAGCTAGATACACTATTTCTGGTAGACAAAGAACTACTCCTTCCAGCCCGCTGCTGCCCTGTCCAGATTAAACGCCGCGCTGATGAGAGCAAGATGGCTAAACGCCTGCGGCGTATTGCCGAGCTGTTCTCCGCTGCGCGCAATCTCTTCGGAAAACATGGAAAGATGGTTTGAAAAGCTCAGCATATTCTGAAACAAGTTCAGGGCAAGGCCACGGTACTTGGGCTCGTAGACGCTGGCGCGCGTCATGGCCTCGACGAGCCAAAACGTACACATGCTAAAGGCACCTTCGCGGCCTCCGACACCATCGTCGGATAACTCAGTGTCGTAGCGATATACAAGGCCGGTGCTGGTAAGGCCGCCCTGCTCGGGCGGAAGTAGGATTTTGTCGAGGGTTTTGATGAACCGAGGGTCGCACGGCGAAATGAAAAAGACAAGAGGCGCAATCAGGATCGACGAGTCGAGCATGGTGTTGTTTTCGTAGCTCTGGACAAAGCACTCCAGATCCGTGTTGTAGCCCTTGGCCATGATTTCCTCGCAGAGACTGTCTCTCGCTTGCATCCAGTTGTTGCGGTTGGGGCACGGAAAGCAGCGCTTCTCTGCCAAGCGCAATCCGCGGTCAAAGGCCACCCAGAGCATGACTTTGGAGTATGTAAAGTGTTGGCGCTGGTTTCGCACTTCCCAGATTGAATTATCGGGCTCATCTTTGATTGTCAAGACATAATCCAACAGTTCTCGTACTGCAACCCAGAGATCCCAAGGCACAGGTTTTCCGTATTTGTTGTAGAGATAAATACCATCCATGAGCTCGCCATAAATGTCAAACTGTTTGTGGAATGCAGCGCCGTTGCCAATCCGAACAGGGTGGCTGCCCCGGTATCCATCAAGATGGTCCAGCGTGGACTCGGGAATGTCTGTCTCGCCACGGATTGTGAACATGATGGGGAGCGCATCGCCGGGTGCGCGGCTCTGAAGGCGCTCCATAATAAACTCCATGTAAGCGTCCGCTTCGGCCCTGAAACCGAGACGAAGTAGAATATAAATGGTAAAGCTCGAGTCGCGGACCCAGCAGTACCGATAGTCCCAGTTCCTGCTGCCTCCAATGTGCTCGGGTACAGAGAATGTGGGCGCAGCAACAATTGCACCAGTCGGTTCTAGCTACCATTAGTAAGAGATGGAACGTTCCAAATCAATCATCGTACCATAAGTGAGCATCTTCAAGATCATCAAGCTGCGAGAGACAACTTCCACCCACCGGCCAGTATACTTGGACTGTGCGATAAAGTCCTGCCAAAAGACTTGGGTATCGTGTTGCTGTATATCGAGCAGCTTGGTAGTAACGATTTCGTCCACATGATTATCAATGTCGTTGCGAAGCACAAACGAAAGAGCCTCGCCCGCTCTGATTTCAGCGCGAGCAACAAGACCCTCGCCAAGCATTCCGTTCCGCTGTTGCTTGGTGAAGGTGATGTTGGGGAGTTTTTCTCCGTTGGCACTCTCGGCGACAACATCCAGCTGCAGCTTGACATCCTTGCTGTGAAACGTGGCGACCTTGCTCTTCTCGGCGACCGGACCCTGGGTATCCTGATGGATGGTGGTGACGTGGACATCTTGACCGTAGCCAAACGCGGGGAAGATTTCCACATCTACAGCAACGTTAGAACTGTGCTTGTGGTTTGTGCAGGAAGCAGGCACGCACCAATCGTCAGGAACCCGCGAACACACTCCACCCGACGGACAAGCCATTTCTTCAGCTCGGCTTGTACGCTGGCCGCCTCGCGGAATAAGCCCTGGTCGCTGCTGCTGCGGGAGACGACCTTGATGCTCTTGGGGCGGGGGAAGAAGTCAATGAGGTCCACGACGCCGTCTTCGTGGATGTAGCGAGTCTGCAAAAGGCACGAGCAAGGCAGGTATTGCTGTTTGGTGGTGCACCCGAGCTCGGGCGGCGGCGAAATGTTGAAATAGCCACCCTTGTCCTTGTCCAAGAGGCGGCAGAAGACGGAGGGCGAGTCAAAGTCGGGCCTGCGCTATCCGTCAGCAAGTCAATTGGTAAATTAGCAGAGGGGCTCGTAATCAAGAACTGACCAGCACATGTAATCGACGCTCCCATCGATGCCGACTAAAGCGCAGGTATGCATGTTTCCGATCATCCCGTAGTCTTCGATGGGCAGATATCCGCCAGTGTGCTCACGACGGGAGTACCCCGCGTGGGATGTGTGAGCCGGTGTCTCCATTGCGTAAATCTCTTGGGTATATCAGTGGTAGGAGAAGAGGTCATCTAGGAGGTCATCTAGGATGGCATTTTCAATTTTCACTTGAGCGATGTAACCACTTGGAAACCGCGTTGATGAAAGGTCGAGGCAAAGGATGGATGCGGGGGAGGGCTGGCTGCTGTCATTGCCACTTTCTCTGCTAGGTAGGTCCCGACACCTCAACCGAAATCGTCGATTATCCGCTATTTCTACTCAAGGGCTGCGAATATTATCAGAGCTAAAAGACTAGATCAAGAAATACTAGCTTTATTTCTTTCCCATGATTTTTTCAGCTACTCGGAGCTGCTTGTATTTACCCGCCTACTAAAGTTGAGCCAACCCTTCTTCTGGGACGATCATTACGACTTGTAGACCGAGGCCACACTTCAATAAACTCTGAAAAGGGAGAAAAGAAGCATCCCAACCTTGCATACTGAACATGCAATGGTCGTTTCAGACGTCATCTTTCTGGAGCCCTGTTGTCACGGTCATCGATCCCTTCGTATCTCATCCAATACACCTCGTTTGCACTCCCTGCGCCATCAGCTTCAGGCGTGACTCCCTCGACCAAGGATTTTCTAAATGTCAGAAGTGGAAATTGCTAAGACGAGGTCGACACGAAAGACTGGCTTTGTCTTGCGGCAAATGCGTGGCTGGCGGAGACAAATAGTTAGCCTCCCTGGCAGAAACACTTGGTAAATAGCTGTCACCAAAAAGACTTTGTCTACTTGTACGCTTTTGTATTACATTGGCTAGAATATAAGTAGGCGTTAAATAGTCAAAAAAGCAGCCGCAGACCCTTCATTGCGGCTCCTGTAATTGAAATGGCCTGGATGAAATCGCATTTCCTCTTTTCCCTCGTCATCAGCCGATCTCAGCCACCACCAAGAACTATCCGACATGGCGATTCCGTTACGAGTTTTCTTCCGTTGCAGACTTGTTCATTACTATCCCATATGGAAAGGTGTAATTTTTTTTTAATACTGAACCAGCAGGTTCCTGGGCCTGGGCATCAACAGGGAGAAAGGGTATGTCCCTTGTCGCCATATTCAACAGATGTAATGAAATCCAAACATTTCTCGGTTGCGCATCAGCCAATGCCAGCCACAAAGTCAGTGACGCAAGTTATCGCTTGCAAGTCGGAACAGTTGACGCAGGCCACAGAAAAGTCCCGTCGCCGCGTTGCAGCCACGACTAGATTAGCTCCCCATCATACCAGAGAAAACCAAAACCATGAAGCGCCACGAAACAAGAAACTCTTTCCATTAGTGAATTCATCCAGGCAAATCGCCGCGCATACTTCACAAGTCTCGTGCTGTGGGGCCATTTGTTCAGCTCCCAGTCTCCTCCGTGTATAATAACCTCGACGACCACTCGTCTCCCAATACATACTCTATTGGTTTCACAGAAAGTCACGCAGTCGCAGAAATAATTCAAAATGCCGCGCACTGCCCTCTTCGTCATTGACATCCAAAACGAGCTCGCCGGGGATCCACAGACCCAAGTCCCCGGCGCCGCGCGCATCCGCGCCGCCGGCTCGCAGATCCTCCGCATCAGCCGCACCCTCGCCGATGCCGCCGATGCCGCCGATGCCGCCGCCGCCGCCGCCACACCCCCGGATCAAGAGCAAAAGCCCGCTTTGACCGTCTTTGTGCAGCATGAAGAGAGCCCCAAGAGCGGCGGCACGCTCGTCCGCGGCGCTGAGCCGTGGAAGCTCGTATTTCCGCCGCGCAAAGGTGCCGCAGACGAGATTCTCGTCTCCAAGACGACTCGTACGTGGCCCTCCCCCCCCCCC
>JAEIJG010000244.1:0-37584 GCA_037289395.1 Beauveria scarabaeidicola | reverse complement strand
GAAAAAAAAACCACTGGATCCCGAAATTCCTCCCCTCATAGAAAGAAGCAGGCCATGTCTGCATGGGGCGGGCAATATCTTTGCAACACGTCTCTGCTTACACACATTGACACACACGCATACTCGCGAGTGCGGTATACATCTACACCCCTGGCTAGCAAACGTCAAGATTCCGCCCGCTCCGTCTCTTTTCTTGCCTCGTTTCAATGCGTCCGTCCTCATCTCACATAACACCCATTCGGCCTGGCCTCGACCGCTTTAAGCGGGCGCAGCGTTGCTCGATAGGGCATCATTTCGCAAACACCGAGACCTCTCACCTCGTCAAGATTACCCCTTTCTCCTCATCTCATTAAAGAGGAAAAAAGTCACGTCTCCACGTCTGAATAGCCTTTTCTTCATCTGCTTGCTTCATCGTCCCATTTACACGCACACCCTCATGCCATTCCGACTTGACTCGTCTTGTGCACATGATTGGTCGACCAATGTCCAATCACAGGTCATTGCTACCCCCGGGTTCCCACCAACTCTTTGACCCTCGGGCCAATCAGAAGCCGTAAGAGCGCCTTTACCAGCAACGCCAACTTCAAACCAAGACGACCAGTCGACTAATACAACCTGCCGTCCATACACCCTCCCCTTTTGAGGTGGCGAGAGCCTCCCCTTTCTTGAATCCCTTTCCTTAAACAGGCTGTAAGATGGACTGTAACATGCAGGGCCCTTGCATCTTCAAATCTGCCAACTGAAGACTCTGTATCTGTAGATGGTATCCGCAGTATAACAGTAGTGCCCGCCTCCTTCCCGCCGCTTGCGACTCTTGGTGTTGCCCACTTGGTCTCGTCCCGAGCGGCCAAATGAATTCCCCACGGCAGCTTCGGAAACACCCATCAATTCGGGAAAGGTTCCCGTCCTGCAGGCTCACACATCCTCGCTACGTCTACCCTCCCAGGCCTGTCTACGCAAACGGCAAAACAGGGGTTACTCGACCTCAATATTGAATCTTGTCATGGCTCAAGAGCGTACTTTGCAAAGGAACCTAGTTGCTTGCTGGCACACGGAGTCATGGCAACGATTCTAGTATGTTGTTGGGAGGAATAGCTTTCAGGCTTCGGTACCAGTCCCAACAAGGTGAAGACATTGTAAAGATCGTGTTGTTGCATAACAGTTCCGACGACTGTATCCACAGCAACTGTTCCATCAGGCGCTGCGGCGCATTCCGTCGCTTCAGACCGTGACTTTGTCATAAGCGTGGAGGGTGGCATGCATGGCATGGTATGACGAGTCCCGGAGGACCAATGCCTGAAAAGGTCGATGGATGACGAGTCCCGGAGTACCAATGTCCTGAGAGGGTCCATGGCACAGGGGTTAGGGCAAAGTATGTAGGCTTGCTTCTACGTCGCGATCCTCTTCAAGTGACACCTGACATTTGGCAGCGTCGCGATTAACCGGAGGTCGTCGTGAGCGAGCCTACTGTATACGTGCCTGCAGACCACCATAAAGCTCTCAAGTGCAGTCGAGTGAAAGCTCATGGAAGAGGAGAACAACGGCTGGTCCCTTGCGGTGGCAAGATGCGATATCAGACGCCGATTCGTCGCCTTGAACATGCAAAATGCCAATCATGGCAAGAGGGTCCTAGTTTCCTGCCTGCATGATAAGCGTCCCAACTTTGGCTCATCTCGCTCGGGTTCTGCTTTGGCAACCGAGCTTCTCCAGCTCGAGATCGCGCCCGCCCGCTTGGACCAAACGCCATGCATGAACAGAAACCCGCTCATCTCCAATAGTGATTCTCGCTTCTCAAATCTCATCTTATTCGCCACGGGGCAACAAGTGTCCCTTACATCGACGGGTTGCACCGTGTGTGTGAGAGCAATGTCTACGGAGACATGCGCAGTCAGTCTGCATGTCGGCAAGTATGTAGATGGTGGGAAAAGGTCGAGTTGGTAGCATGAGTCTGATTATGCGGTATGATTCCGACCTCCGCGACCCAGTTTCACTTGCAGCCAGAAGGACTTGAAAGCCATGCGGCCGCTCTCAACAGGATATACGGGTGGTGGGGGTGGTAGCGTGTTTGATGAAGCGCCGTTAATCAATAAATCGATGGTAATAAGCTTCGTTTTCTGCTGCTTGACTACTCCCCGGCATATTCAAGCATGTGCTGTTGCTCCGGATGTAGAGGTGGTGGGGTGGCAAGTGGTGTGGTGGTGGCCCGTCATTGAGGCCCAGGTAAGGCACTTGGGCAAGCGGCTGCTGTAACCTGGCTGCAGACCAAGGTCACCACCCTGATGCCAGGTGTCAGTTGCCGGATGCAGGGAGAGCATCGGCGTGAGATGGCCCAGAACGGAACGGGAATGTTGATTATGAGATGATGGGCCCATCAAGTGGCAAGAGAATGGGTGCCTGCCAAAGCAAGACTTGGCGACGCAGGCAACAAGTCGCCAGGGCAATAATTTTCATCCCAGGCGAGAAATCAAGCTTAGAGCTGCTCCTTTTGCCTGATATCTTCTGCCTGGTGTGACGACGGGTGGATGAAGAGAGGTCGTTTGCCGTTGAGCAGAAACGTGCATGATGCCCGTTGGCGCGCCGAGACCAGGTTTGCCAGCTAAAAAGCTGGACTGGAAGAAGCATCGGGGGAAGGTGAAGTACCTGTACAAGGCGCAAGGCGAGCCGAGACCAAGGAGGCGAAAGTGAGGAGTGAAGGATGGAGAGACTCGCAGCTCGGTACCAGGGAGGCGGATGGATGGGGCCGTGGGGTGGAGGGGTTCAGCTTCGCAGGCCATCCAGTGTCAGTTGCACGCACTATTTACCTATGGTGATGAGATGCTGGCAGCAAGCACAGCCATTATAATTTGGTTAGGTACTTTTGGTGACGGAGCATGAGCATGCGTGGCGAGCCGGTACCTGCTAGTAGGTGGTTTGCGCGTTGAATTGCGTCTCTGCAGTGCATCAGACCTTTGCCTTGCCACCAAGTCAAGTACAAAGGCAACCAGCCATGTAGCCGGCGGCGCAGATGCCTGGAAAGGTGCGCCAAGCACTATTTAATAACAGCAGGCACTGCGTACCTACTAGAGGTAGGTAGGTACCTTGCTACCTTAGTACCTAGGGCCTGCAGAAGTGTAGCCACAGCAAGGCAAACTGGCCCGCCGAGCGAGGCAGATCCTAGGTACCTACCTTAGTATTGAACATGCAGCTTGCTGATTCTAGTAATAGCAACAAAGCTAGCGGGTAGTTACGGATGGCGCCGTTGAGGGGAAAGATGAAAATAAAAAAAAGGGCCGTTTTCTCGCTTGTCTGGATGCTTGCCTGGTTACCTCACAAACCAACTAGCCCAACCCAGCAGAGTATGCATAAAGGGCTGGCTACGAATAGAGGTACTTGTGCATGCATGCGAAGCTGACAAGGCGGGCACGAGACTACGTAAAGGCGCCGCCGCCTCTTGATGCTTTAGAGGTAGGATACACAATATGGAGTAAACACGTCTTTTCTCTTCTTTTTCTTTTCTTTTAAGAACTTGTAATTGTCTAGATCATTTTTCGTTTCAGACCTGCTGGCTGCCTTGTGTTGGCAATAGTATGGATAATAACTCGGGTTAACTGTACATACTGGGTATACTCGGTGTGGCGGGCGCTCACACCCTGTGGCGTCCATACACCCCGTGGGCCGCTGTAACGGGCACGGCCGACAGGCAAGCAGGCAATCCAGCAAGCAGGCTATTGTTGAGTTGCGAGGTGCGAGAATTGGCGGACATTTCGGCGGATGAATGGCAATCTACAAAAAAAGTGTCCTAGACCGACCCCCTCTTCTGCGCCTTTCCGGGCTAGTGGGCCAGTAAAAATACTTACTACCTATTCACCTATGCGCAGTCACCTGCAGGCTACGCAGGCTACCTCATGGGTGGTGTGTGGCGCGGTCTGCAGTAAAGACCAGGGAAACGAGGAAAAAATGCCAGCAAAGAAAGAGGGAGGAAATAAAAAGTGTCCACTCTAGAGGATACCAAGGCCTAGTGTCCGTAATGCATCAACCTTTTTTTATTTTTTTTTTATTCTGAGTTACTGATATCCTCTTTGCTGCAGTTTTCATGCCCTCCGCTGTCCAGGGCCTAAAAACCCACTGTACCGTCGGCCGCGACCCGTACCGTCATCAGCCACTGCCACGCCCACGCCCACGCCCACTTTGTCCACTACCTTAGCAACTTAGGTACCTCATTAGCTTATTACTGCCCAGTGAGCACAGTGAGGACACCCGCAAGTATATCTCCCCACCACTGCCCTCCGCCACTTTTCCCTTTCCTTTTTGCTCTTCACGACTCTCGCCTCGTCCGACGTTCACTTCTTTCTTAAACCGTCTCTTCCCCTCGCGGTTTGCGGCAAGCTCAGCAGGCGATCCATCCTCGCCAATCCTTATTCCCTGCTAAGCATCGTTTGTCGCTTCATCCTTTTTTTTTCCATCTTTTTTCCCATCCCGTTTTTAATATACTATTCTATTCCGCCCTCCCCGACGACCAGCCGTAACACCCTGTGCCTCCTCGCCCCTCCCGTCCAATACCCCCCCGCCAATATACCTCACCCCGCCTCACCAGACAGACCTCACAGCCGTCAACATGCCCGTCCAATTACTACCAGCCTCCGCCGCCGCCTTTGCCCCCAGAGCAGCCTCCGTCAACGTCGTCTTGGGTTCCAAGGTCGAGCCCTGGCTCACCCTGACACTCAAGCGCATCAACCGTGTTAAGCGCCCTCTCAACTCGGTCGCCCAGCACCAGAGATGCCTCGCCGAGACCCTCGCCAACAAAAACGCCATTTGGACTCTGGCCTCCGTCATGCTCCCCAAGCTTCCCGAGGCCGACATGCCCACCGACTACACCGAGAACCTCTTCAGCCACCAGCTCATCCACATCGAGGCCTACATTGTCCACGTTGACATGGTTCTTCGCAATGAGGTCGCCTACAAGCTCACCACTGACACCATCGACGCCCTCGTCGAGTTCCACAAGGAGATTCACTGTGTCGATGCCAAGGCCAACTCGTCCGACTGGTCTGCAAAGGAACTGCAGTGCAAGAAGCTGCACGACGACTTCGTCCAAGCCATCAACAAATTCGTCTTCCGCACCCACGTCACTGCCCTCGAGGGTCTCGAAGAAGATGGCGCCGGCGAGCTCCTCTGCGGCAAGAGCCAAGAGGTCAGGAATAATCTCATGAACCTCATGAAGCCTCTTATTCCCCCTCCTCCTCGCCTCGTCGAAATGGTTCGCCAGCCTCCTCTGCTACCCAGCTCTCCCATGAACCATATTTGGGCCCCAGCCGTCTCCATGCCTCCTCCTGTCGACACCTGGGGCGTCTTCCCTTCAAGTCCCAGTGTGGCCTCGTCCGTTGAAGCCACCACCCCAGTCTGGCACAACATGCACATGCAGCAACAAGTCCATGCTCCCTCTCCTCCCATGGACTTTAGCCAACCCCAGGTCCCCTCTCCTCCCATGGACTTCAGCCAACCCCAGGTCACCAACGCCTACTTCTTCAGCGGACCTCAATTGACTGCCCCCATGTCTACTGTGCCGCTGCCCAGCATGTACGCGCCCAACCAGTGCGGCATGAATGTCTACATGGGAAATGTGTTTGACTGGCAACGCTTCCAGGACTTCAGCACTCCCATTATGTGACTACCTCAACCCCCTCAGTCACATGAAGGCACTCTGGCTCCCACGAGGCCGTCCTAATTCTTGCCCTTTTTGCGTTGTCATCTTCTCCTGGAGAGAAGTCACAAAAACTCCACACTGCAAGACTGCTCAGCGACATAGACTGGCATTACTCATTCTCCTGGCGTTCTCTACTCTTTCCTCTCTGCATCGGGCTTGGAGTTTCCCCATATCCACTTTGGCCAACCGGCGGCTCCCTCTAATCGGCTACAAGCTCTTTCGGCTTTCCATTTCACACGCAATAGCGAGCGTTTGTTTCCTGTCTTTTTTCGAGGGCTGGCGCAACTGTTTTTATATTAATCGGGGCAACCATTCGGATACTTTGCGCCACTAGATCGGCCGTGTATTTCTTCATTTACGCAATGGCTGGCTCTGGACGGGCATAGGATGCTCCTACAAGGTGACAGGGCTATCTCCAACGGCTTTTCCTTTTTCCTTTTCTTTTTCCTCTTCATCATTTTCCATTCTTTTACGACAATTTTGGCTTAAAGATAAGAGGGATATGCAGCAATGCGCAGATTTCGGCTAGGCCCGAGATGAACTCTTCTTCACTTCTTCTACTTCTTTTCTTTCTTATTTCCGTCACGGATTCTTCGTTTCCTGCATCACAGGATCGGGCCTGAGACGTCAACGATACCCCGCGTGCTAGCCACCAACCGTCTCTTGCTTCACCTGTTTATTCACGAATTATGACGACCACGAAGTTACGAATCGAATACGCCACAACTTTTACGAATGCTGCATCAAAACCATTGCATTTGGAAGTTGACCAACGACCCATCGATTCAACGCTGTTGCCTGGGTCGGAGAGACTGGTTCTCGCCCCCACTCAACAATCTGGCCGTCGCAGAAGCCATGATCCGTAACCACGCCGAGATGACTGGAGCATCTCCGCGCATAAAGGCACTGGATGTCGACGGAATCACGCACCCTCATCATCAGGATGTATGAGTTTGTGCAAGTGTGAGCAACAGTATCTGAGCTATGCTGCGCAGGGCTTGAGTACTGTTGCTCTCACAGTCTCTTGTATCAGCTTTGGCTGCCTATAGGCAGTTTATTGGTGGTGCCACGAGGCAAATGTGGGACATCTCCCTACAGATGGATGTGTTGCGGCTCGGTCGCATCATGATCCAGGTGGATTGGCAACAGAGGTGGTTACAGTGTGGTGGCAAGCTGCTATGCACTTGGCACCGCACTTCCCCGGGCCAGACTTGACCTAGTCTGGTGCCTCTGTTGCAGGAATACTCGCAACCCATAAAATTTGAGATGCTGGATATACTATAATTACAAAGGCGGGTGGCAGCGGTGTATCGTGCTAGATCACGCGCTCATCAGGATGTCTGCACAAGCAAGCCGTTATTCTTGGCTAGTAGCTTCAACCCCGGTGGTGAAGCGAACGGGAGAGCGTCCATTGCAGTGCAGTGCCGGGCTCTTTACCACCCGCACCAAAGAGAAGAAAAAAAGAAAGAATCAAGGAAAAGGAAGGCAGCCTGACTATACAAAGTGTATTCAGGGATCCCTGTTGAGCTTGTGGTTTTTTTTTTTTTTTTGTAAACTTTTGGGAATGCCGCCCTTTTTTTCTTTTTTTTGGATACCTATATAAACTTCTCCTTGGCTAGCCCTTTAAATAGTTGATCAATACGAAACCAAGTTTCACCACTGCTTCCGGACATTGCGAGTGAATTGTTTTTTCTTCTTATAGGAAGTTTGTTTTAGAGGGGGGAGAGTCAGTCGCGCACATCTTGTTCTCCACGAGACCGTCTCTCTTGCGGGCTGTGATGCTAGAGCAGAAGCCATCTCCAAGTGTTGTATATCTCCCAAGATGAGAAACTACGGCCAAACGATGTGGTCTACCAAGGCAGTCAACAGACAAGTAGTAAATAATGCACTTGATAATGAGACTGGTCAAAGCACACATGACTGGCAAGGATAGAAACAAGACGGCATCGCTGATCTAGGATTGTGCATCACCAGAGACTCTGTATTACGTACCCTACACCAATAAGCTCATTACGAAAGAAAGCGTTAATTTTTTTTTTAGCGCGAAACTGGTTGCAAAGCAGGAACTGACTCTGCGAGCTAACTCGGCACATCGAAGCTGCAAAAAGGGAAGAAAAAGAGCTTGCTGTGGCTTCATTTGTGTTTGAAAATCCAAGTGCCAGGTCACTCACTCACTGCCTTTCCATCTGTCAGCCGGTCAGGGCAGTCAGTACAAGGTCTCCTTCTCTTGCGCCTTGCACAGTCTCGTCCTGATAGAAGAGACCACGTCTGTCTCTACCATACTCTCATTCATACTCTATGCTCTGCTTCGACAGAGCATGCTGCCATTTTGCAGCATGCTGCTCCTACTCGACTGTTGCTTCATGTCTGCTCAAGCAACCAAACTGCTATGTGTAGCATACTATTCCTCTCATCGACCCCTACTTCCAAAAGACATTGCGCCGTCTACCCAGATGCGACGTGACTACTAATTCATTTTAAATGCCTATTTTTTTCGTGTTTCCTTTATTATACACGTATCGCTGAATCCCGTAAAGAGTCACCCTACAACGGGTGGCATGTTTCGCGCGTCGCTTTATTCTTGCGAGACGGTTTGCTGCGGAAAGCGAAAAAGTCAGTACATCAGTAGAGCAACCACGCCGACACAAGGAATGAGAAGACAAATAGAGCCTCACCACGAGCCAGTCCATGCCCTCGTTGACGCCGCTGCCGTCGACGGCCGAGCACGCCATGATGCTCCAGTTGCGGTCACGCAGCTCGCCCAGGCGCAGGGCCTCGGAGATTTCGCCCGCACCCTTAGCACCGGGCTGGTCCTGCTTGTTGGCGAAGACAAGCAGCGCAGCGTCCTTGAGCTCCTCCTCGTTAAGCATGGCGGCAAGCTCGTCGGCAGCCGTCTGCAGACGGTCAATGTCGGTCGAGTCGACGACGAAGATGACCGCGGCCGTGTTGGCGTAGTAGCAGCGCCAGTAGGGGCGAATCGAGGTTTGGCCGCCGAGGTCCTGAATAAATGCGCGGGTCATGTTTTAGCAGCTGATGCTCGGGGGGAACGGCTTGCGTGTGAATGTTGAGAAGTGAAGGGGGTGTATGCATACCCAGACGTTGAAATTCAGATTCTTGTACGTGACGGATTCGACATTGAATCCTATCGTGGGTATCGTCGTGACAACTTCGCCAATCTGGCCACCTTGTTAGCACCAAAACGAATAGGCTTCCGGTCCGCTCCCGGTCCGCTCCCATGCGAACATACCTTTAATCTGTACAAGAGAGTCGTCTTGCCCGCATTGTCCTAAATCGCCGCCGAGAAAGCGAGCCCAACTGTCAGCACCAATCATTCCCCTCAAAAGATATGCGCGCAGCTTGCGAATCCCCCCCCAAAACGTTGCCGGGTGGTGTTGCCGTACGAGACCGAGAATCAGGATGCGAATCTCCTTTTTGGCCCAGAGAATGTTGGACAGCCACGAAACGCTTGCGCCCATTTTTGTTTGTCGCGTTTATATCTTTTGAACGTATAGTGATTATCGGAGAGGAGGAGCTGGGGCGGCGCGCGCGCGTCGGGATAATGTCGCCACCTAGGGAGAAGAAGAGAGAGAATGGGTATCGTATGCGTATTAGAAAAGAAATATAAAAGAAAAGAAAGGTCCCAGGGGTTTGTTGTCGTATTCCCGAGACTGCCCCCCCAGAAAAAGAATCAACTCCCTCAAAAAGTATTCAGTCAAGAAAATTACAAGAAGGAAAACCGGTAATGTTGCTTCTTGCAGCCAGGTGTCTGTTGCAAAAGTAGGCAGACGGGAGACGCGGGAAGTAGTTGAGAGGGGCGGCGAGCTTCATTAGAAATCCGGCAGCACCGTCCCCTTATTCTAGCCTACCTGGGGCTGCCGGGCGCATAGCGGGCGAGACCCGCAGCTGTGTCCGCCCTTGGCTCGCTGCCGATGCGACCAAGGTAGGCAGACATCGGCGAGTACGAAAGTATGCGAGGTGGTTGTTGTTGGGGCAAGTCACGAACGTCTGTACGACAGTGCCGATACGTTTGGCCTATTTTTAGGGAAATCTCGGTTCTTGAGCTCTTGGACGACTCAACCCCCACCTGCAGCAAAGAAGTTGTAGCAGAGTCGTTTGTACCCGACTTGGCTGCCTCAGTTCAGCCTATGATGGCAACCTCATTCACCCATGGCCCCATATGTGGAATGAATGACTATCGTTTATCACTAATCGCCGCTTGTATTTGCCATGACCTCTTTTCGAGCCTTTGGAAACCCCAACTGGCCGCGGCATCCTACCGTCCCAAGTACAACGACGAGTCACTCGTCAAAGTACCCAACAATTAACATCAGTGAAAACGGAAATAACCTTCGAATTTGCAACCAATTGACATGCCAAGGTTGACATGCCAAGGTTGACATGCCAAGGTCCCCCATTCATGCTCTCTGCGGTGACTTTGCATGATAATCACCACCGCCTTCACAGTGACACTCGATTTGCCCCACCACACCCTCTCCTCCTTCTCTTCCCCGTTATTGACGCCTCAGGCATTCAACGCCACACGAGCCCACCAGCCACACCCACAGCACCCTATTTTTGTGTTTCTCGCTACTAGGGCTTTTACGCCCTCGAGTGGCGTCGAGCGAGCCCGCCGTCCCGCCCCAAGGCAAAAAATCCTTTTGCAACTCCACGCCAACCGAAACAACGAAAAAGCCCCCCCCCCCCATCATCGACAATCGAGCAACCGACCGTCAAGATGCCCGTATGAACGCCCTGATCCCCTACCGTTTTTTCGAGTCGAAGAGATCCGAAAAGAGGTTCCCGTTGTTTCGATAATTCTTGTTGGCATTCACATTGAGCGCCTTGAAATGTTCGCCCGATCGCAGGCCATTGACGGATAGCCAGCGGGTGCGCGCAAACGACCACGACGAACAGGATTCCGACATGGGAATGCGCTGCGTCAACTTGTGTTGCATGGCTCGAATGACGGAACACTTGAAATGCGGCAGGACGAAACCTCTCGGGACCTCTTTTTCGCCATCTCCAGACCAACGAAACAAGCATCGAGTGACGACACGTTTTCTCTTTTGCTAACTCATCCTGCCTCACAGAGCCTCAAGTCTTTCCGTACCAAGCAGAAGCTTGCCAAGTCGCAGAAGCAGAACCGTCCTGTGCCCCAATGGATCCGTCTCCGCACCAACAACTCTGTCCGGTACGCTCGCCTTCCTCTCCCTCTCCCTTGGGAGTATTGACTCGACCTCACGCAACGACCGAATTGTCCTTTGGCTAACATGATCACCCACAGCTACAACGCTAAGCGCAGACATTGGAGAAAGACGAAGCTCGGCATCTAAATGCCTGGGCCTCTGCTCTCTCTCCCGCCTTTCCCCCCTCGCTGTTTCTTTCCAACTCCGAAACTTTTGACAGCGCCTTTCGGCATCCTTGATCGGCATCTTTGACCAGGACGGGATAAGATTTCCCCTTTACTTTGGAGATGGACGACGACGGCTGTCAGTTTTCGGGCACATGAAAAGATTGATGGAACGCTTTCAGACGACGAAACAAAAGAGGTTGCATGAAAGTGATGAAAAAGAATTGGGGTTGTGTTTGTTAAATGTTTGTTCTTTTTACAGCAAAAGCTCCTAGTGATCCTTGCAAAACATGGCGAAGAGGAAACATGATATCAGGGGAAGAAAATAAAAAAAAATCTCAAACCAATACGTCTTGATGTATATGAGGTCGGAGGGAAGAGTGGTAGTGCAGCCGCTGCTGGACAAGTTGTAGTCATCGGAGAGCAGCTGACTCTTTCATGGGAGCAAGGCTGCACTGTTGGGTAGCTCTTCTGGGACATGGCAAATGATGCCAGTCTGCCATGGTAGGTGGTCGCTACATGTACACGGGTAGTCTCAGCATCGTTCTGTATCGCGGGCCACTGAGTTGATGATGCTCGTGTGTCAGCGGCGGGCAACATTGGCACAACTTCACCTTTCCTCGTCGGTCGACATATCAGGAATAATCAAATTTTTGTATAAGCCCGAGTGGCATGCATCTTTGGCCGCGGAATTCCGCAGCTAGCGCAATACTACTTGTCCCCCAAAACTACAATGAGTTATCATTGCCACCAACCATATCCATTCCAACCCAAATCAAACGCCTGTAGTGTATAGTGTGATGATTGGCGAGCCCAAGGTATTTATAGCTAGGAGACTCATCATCAATCACAAAGAAAAAAAAGGGTAACCGTTAAAGTAAGCAAGCATAAACAAAAATGCATCACATCCATCCAGTGAGTGGTGTCAGGCGGGTTGCGCTTATCGGTCCTCGGCCCACTCGTTCTCGCGGCGGATCTGCTCCTCCTCCTCGGGCGTGAAGTCGTTGGTGATGTTGAAGGTCTTGCGGATCTCCTCGGGCGACTTGCCCTTGATCATGTTGGCAACGGTCTTGCAGCCAACGTCGAGAAGGGGCTTGATGTCGAGGTAGTTGGAGGCCTGGGGGGTACAGATTAGCATTGCAGGTTCAGTCGAGAGGGCGGAGAGGGGGAGTAAACGTACGAGGATGATCTCAAAGAGCATCTCCTGGTCAACTTGCATGAACTTTTGATCCCACTCGTCAATGTCGGTGGTCTTTTTGCGAACGTCCGACTCGTCATCCGCAGCCTGGACAGGATCGTTGCGGTGGTATGTGCACCACTCGATGACCTTGCGCAGGACCGCCTCGTTGACCTAGGCATAGAGCATACGTTAGTTCCGCCATGTCTGCGTCATGACCGGATGGGAGGGGGAGAGGGCAGCTTGACGGCGGGTACGAGGCAAAAGGTGGCGAGACTTACGTTGGGGATGGGAATGGGGTTGTCCTGGCGGATGTTGCCATCGCCGACATCCTCGAGCATGTTCTTGATGAGCATGGAGCGCTCGCAGACAGCGCGGTCTGAATCGCGAGGCAAAGTGTCAGCAAAAAGAGGGCGTCGGCATAGCTGGGGGAGGCGGGCAGCGGGCACGTACCGACTTCCATGGTGGCATTATCATTGGAGACGAGCCAAATCTTTGACATCTTGGCGTTGGCGTCGGCCATTTTTGCTGTGTGATGAGGTGGTGAGATGGGAGAAGAATAGTAGGATCTTCTGGCGTTTGGTTTGTTAGCCGTTGCTGAAGGCGATGCGATGTGATTGTTTGCACGGAAGAGGTGGCAGTTCGCGAAAGAAGACGGGCAGGGTGGCAAGCAGGCAGGTGGGTGGAAGAAGCGGGCAGAAGCACCTGCGGGGTTTCAGGGTGGTGACTGGCAGGGTCGCCGCAGTGTTGGAGGGGCTTACTGTGTGTGTGTGAAAAAGGTGGCAAGTTGATGGTTACGCGAGATACAGAAGAAGAGATGGAAGGGAGCAGGGTATTTATGATGGACAATAATAATCCGCCGGCGTCGAGTGGCTGTAAACTTTTGGAAGTTAATATGGCTGGTGCTAATGAACTAATGGCGAGGTAACACACGGCACCGTGGTTAACGCGCTGATGCCTGGGCAGGTACGCTAGCACAGCGCCTGGCACAGCGCCTGGAGCGACGTGAAGGGGCCTTTGCTTTGTGCGTGCCGCCCACCCGCCGTGAGCCCTGTGCTGCCTATTCTTCCCGCTCCCACCCGCAACAGAAGCCAGGTTGTTGGTGTCGTGACTCGTGACTCTTGACTCTTTATTCGTGGCGCCGCGGCGCTGCTTGTTACACTCTGTTTGCAGCCACCAGACTTTATGCTCGTCAAGCCCGTCACTGCGAGGGATCCTTTCATTCCTTCTTGTGTGACCAAACTAAAATACGAATGAAAAATCAAACGGCCCTGTTCGGTAGGACATGGGCGGAGCCAACGGCCGCATACTACTTGGGCTTGCGTGTGCTCCCGTCTTACGCTCTTATTTATAGGCCCCATTGCAAATTTGTTCTTGCGAATCGGGGTCATCTTCATAGGGTGCCTGGCCGACCCCCAAAGTTTGCCGTCCGTTGGTCCGTGAAAGGGGCGTCGAGTTTCTGCGTCAAACTTCTAGCGACATCCGCCCAAGACATGTCAGCTCATCCCGTGACATTGCCTGACATGAAGGAGGGCAGCATTTCCCGGGTTGATTGGTTGGAATAATAAATCACCAATGCAGCATGAATTCGGCTTACAAGCCGCCTCGTCGAAGCGGCAGCAAATAAACGTGCGCCCATCCCCGGCGTCGAGCAACTGCCACGATCCGAGTAGCGGTACTGATATACCCGCGGAAACCGAGACCTTCACGCCGTACGCCATATTGAATTTGACATCTTGTGTCATCAAAAGGCGCTCTAGGAGCGTATTTACCTTGCGTAGGTCGATATACGGCTTGTGCCATTTTCGCCGTACACGAGAGCCAACACACCTAGCAATGGCATGTAGAAGAGTCGGCCAACGTGCAGCCTCCATGCTTTCTAGCTTTTCGACATTACCTTAGTAATCAGTATCGCCATCTCGTCTTGGACCAATGTAGCGACGAGTGTCTCGTTAATGACTGTAACAAAGCAAAGTATTGATTCGACAGAGCGGATGAAACACGCGAAGTGTCACTTGTACTGCCGCTGTTGGTGCTGAGAAGTTGACGGGAATTTTATCTGCCATCGTCGATGCTCGGTAGTTTATCGAGTTTTTCGTTGCGGCTTTTTGTATCGGTTTCAGTTTGCGATAATCTCATCCGGTTGTTGCGTGTGAGAATGTCTTTTTTATTATACCACGACAAAGGCACAGCCGGGCTACAACATTCTGTCGCTTGGAAAACTCTGAGAAACTGTGACACTTTTTGACTGTACTCTTCTCTTTTTTTTGCTTCTTCTTCTTCTTTCCATTTGTGATTTTTTTCTCAGCAATCAACTGCCTTTAACCTCCGATTCTCTGCAGTGTTTACGCGAACATGTTGGCCGACGCCATTTTTCTCCTTGAGACATCATGAAGCGCAGGGAGAACCGCTGGGGACTTGACAGTTTCGTTGATGATTTGAGACGAGATTGCCGAAGTAGACATGCTGTTGTTAAATTACAAATATGGTGCACTGCGAGGTCCATCACGGCCTAGCTAAAAGGCGTAGCAGCCACAGAAGACGACGGTGAGGCCGTAGCTGGGGCTGACGAGTGGCCAAACGTAACTGTTGGAAGCAAACATTAGTTGAGGTGGAGATGCAGTGGATGCTGGGTTGCGGACGGCCCGGTCCCAGGGGTGGCAGGGCTTAGCGATTTGTTGGTCTAGCGAATTCCTAGCGAGACGCAGCAGCAAACCAGCAGCCGGTGGACCCAGTCAATAACCAGGAACCCCCTGAACTTCTTGTGCCATCATGCCACTCACGGCCCCTTTTCTTCAGCGTAGTCAGTGTTGGGGAGATTCAATCCAAATCACAAACCATATTTAATGTTCCTGTCTGCGCGATCACGTCACTTGGCCACGCTGATGATGGCGTGAATCTTTTGGCCCTGACAGCCACGCCCAATCATAACGGGTCATGCTGCCCTTGGAAGCAAGCAGCCAGGCAGCCGTGGCAGCCTACATTTGCACCTGGGTAATTAATTAGCTTTTGCCCCCAATTCTTGTTATGGCTTTCAATTCCCCCTGTTGGCCCCAAAAGCCCACTGGTCAAGAATGTTTCATTTTGTCCGTTTGCCGGTATAACTAAGACTACGCTGTAAAAACCCTCGGCTAGATGCTCGCAAGGTACCGTGCACCCAGTGGCTGGCCGCTGAGGTGTTCCAGAGCGCCCGCAGTGACTTGTCTTGATGCCCACCAAGGCACTTCCCGCCAGGTACCTACCTTAAATCAGGCATTTGGAGAAGGATATATGCGGGCCTCGAGCTGTCAGCTCGCCCTCGGGCCTCTGTACCTAGACTGTACTGTAATAATAGAACTTGCCACGCTTCAGGTTTTGCTTCTGTCTCTTCCAGACACGCACCCTTTTTTGTTTCTTTTCTATTCCATCTCCTCAGGTCATTTTCTCTCCCCAAACCCTTCCCACTCCTCTTGTCTTTTAGTTCCTCTTTTAATACTATTTTGTTCGCAGTGAAATCCGATCTTCTCGGTTATCCCCCTCCCTCTCACCTTCTCAACTAGCAACGGGCGCGCTCTGCTCTGCTTCTTTTCTTGGTGTCAGCAGTTGGCGCAT
Organism: Beauveria scarabaeidicola; assembly: GCA_037289395.1. NCBI lineage: Eukaryota > Fungi > Ascomycota > Sordariomycetes > Hypocreales > Cordycipitaceae > Beauveria > Beauveria scarabaeidicola. The sequence goes on along the minus strand of JAEIJG010000244.1, from coordinate 21,783 downwards.
CCATTACTTGGCGCGCGCGCGCCGCCCGGCCTTGAGCTACCTCATGTCGTTGCTTTGCTCGCAGCCTCCGACAAGCCGCTGTTTGCTGCCATCGCATCAGCCTTGAGAGGCATTTCACCCGACCAGGAGAACAATGTGGAGGCGCTCCTATCTACTCCTCGTCGCTATCCGACTGTGGTTCGCCCTCTCGCCTAGTTACCTCCATCCCGACGAAAACTTTCAAGGCCCAGAAGTGATAGCAGGTGTGTTTGATCCTCGCGCATCTGCACTGCGCACTGCGCACTCGCGTACAGCTTCAGTCTGCAAGCTGGCGCGTCGCATGTACAGAGCCTGTCGCAGCTCCGTCGTGTTGTGTGAGTCGACATTGCTGACTGACTTTGCAGGCGAGATCTTTAGCTATCCCGTGCGACGAACCTGGGAATTCACAAACGACAATCCTATCCGAAGCGTATTCCCATTATGGCCCGTCTACGGCCTACCCATGCTCCTCCTGCGATGCTTGTGGATTGGTAACGGCAACGATGGGGAAATTGCGCCCATTGTCGTCTTCTGGACGCTCAGGGTACTCATGTTCCTCATCAGCTTCGTCCTCGAGGACTGGGCCCTGCACGAGCTGATTCCTTCGCCGCGCCATCGCCGCATCGCAGTCCTGCTCGTCGCCTCCTCCTACGTGACCTGGACCTACCAGACACACACGTTTTCCAACTCCATAGAGACGCTAGTAGTTGCATGGAGCTTGGTGTTGATACAGCGCATCACCGATTCCAAGGTAAGCTAGCCTTTGATTTTGCGACGCGAACACCATCTTCCTGCCAGACCGTCTTGGCTAACTTTGCCTTTCAGCAACAATCTACCCTGCTATCCTCCTTCGGTCTCGGGATTGTCGCCGTCTTCGGCATTTTCAATCGCATTACATTTCCAGCATTTCTTTTAATTCCTGGCTTTCGTTTGATACCCCATTTTCTGAATAGGTAAGCTTGCGCGCGACGGACTCTCACCGTACAAGTAAGTCCCCGTAACTGACCGGTTTACAGGCCTCTTTCTTTCGCCGTCCTGGTCTCGGCTGCGCTTGTAACTTCTCTAATCGCGATTGCGCTGGATACCGCATTCTACAACACAGATTCTGTTACCTGGGCCGACCTAATTTTCAGACCAGTAATCACTCCCCTCAATAACTTCAACTACAACTCAGACACGGCCAATCTCGCTCAGCATGGCCTTCACCCATGGTACCAGCACTCGCTTGCAAACCTACCGCTACTGCTAGGCCCCGCTGCCGTGTTATTTGTGACGAAACCTCATTTTTCTATCCGTCTCTACTCTGCCATTTCTGGACTGGCAGTCCTATCAATGTTCCGACATCAGGAAGCGCGCTTCCTACTGCCGACTGTTCCACTCATCCTGTCGTCTGTTCAGATTCCTACGAACAAAGCCTTGTTACGTGTCTGGACTGCCGCCTGGATCATTTTCAACCTTTTCCTCGGTGTGCTTATGGGCATATACCACCAAGGAGGCATCGTTCCTGGCCAAGTGTTCATGGCTGGCCAGCCTGATGCCACGAATGCCATCTGGTGGAAAACATATTCGCCACCTATTTGGCTGCTCAATGGGAAAAATGCAGTTTTGCAGACCAAAGATGTCATGGGCATGAAAGGCGACGATCTGCTCCAACAGCTGACATCGCTCGCTACATGTGACATACCAGCCGATCGCCGTAACCAAGAGTACCTAAAGGAAAAGAATGGTACATATCTCATCGCCCCGGCCTCTGCCACATGGCTGGACCCCTATCTGTCAAATAAGGGTCTGCAGGGGCTACGGTTTCGCGAGGTGTGGCGCCACCGCCAGCACCTAAATCTCGACGACTTGGATATCGGTGATGATGGACTCTGGAACACGTTGACCAGAGTTGTTGGCCGCAGAGGCTTGGTTGCTTGGCGCGTTACGAAAAGCTGCTAAGTGCGTCAGAAGAGAGCAGAGACTACCGTTACCTAGAGTGATTTTTGTTACCTAATTTATATAGACTCGGTATGTATATAAAGCGATCACAAAATACCAAATTCTTTTTGACAAATGCTGCATCGATTACCCGCGCCAGGCTTGCCAAGCGTCAAGCCATGGTGTGGCACCGCTGAATGCTCCCCTCTCCATGATGCCGAGTTACTGACGAGTGACTTTGGGAACTAATTAAAACTGAGAACTTATCCCTAGCTGCAGTGTCGTTGGCTGGCCAAGGATCAGAGTGCTAGAAGGTCTGGATAAGGAGATCAAGTCGGTGGAAAAGGCGCCCACATTCGGACGTGCATGGAACCAGGACGGCGATGCCAAGCGCGGCGTGCTGGGCAAGCGCAGGCACGGCTCCCCAGGCGCATCCAGCCGCGACGAGGACGTGCCAGACGCTGTGAAGAGCATACCCATGCCTCGCGATACGCCACCACCAATGCTATTAAGTATAATGATTATCATTGTACGTACCTGCAGTCAACCAAGCCGCCACCGGAAGCTCAGTTGAACCTGAACTGACGGGAGCTGTTGGGGACAGGGTTGCAATCAATGATTTGGCTTACCGGGTCCGCAATGTCAGATTTAACAAGGCCCTAGTGCTCGAGGAGGGTAAAGAAACTATGCTTTAGTTAACTTAGTAGCTAGGTAGTAAGACATAGCATAAATTTGTTATTTTTATAATAACTATAGACGGCTTCCGCATCAATTATTACTCTGGCCTGGTCAGGGTGTAAGACGAGCTGCCTGATTTAATTCCTAAGGGTTAGGGCGGATAGGGCCGAGAGCTCGTCCACCCCACTGCCGGACGTCTGTGGTAACTAAGGTGAGTCCCTCAGCGGCAGCCGCAAAGGCCGCGCCGTCGTCGCGCTTGAGCCACCCGCTTCCGAATAGAGCCCCCAGACTTACTACCCAATCCACTCGGCGTCTCGAGATGGCTGTTTCCAAACCATGACACCATCGCTGTGGTCGGGCGAGCAAACTCTCACCTCGTTACGCCGCTTACAATGAGCTAGGTAGTTATGCACACAAGAGACGACAGACTTCAGCTTGACCGGGTATATTGAAACTACATCTACGTATATTCATTCAAGAATTCGTGACACATAATATTCCCTCATACCAGTAAAGCCCATGATTTCCCCTTTTTCGCAGCTAACCAACTAGGTAACTTCAACCAGGCAGCAAATGCTTAGTAAAGACGCTTGGGGGGAGACATGGAGGCCTTGATGGTCAGGCTGCCGACGTTCTGCCAGCCCTTCTTGAGAAGAGAGACGAGGTAGTTGATGGCCAGCATGATGTTGCCGAGGAGCTGCTCCGTCTCCATCTCGACGTTGCCGACGGCGACGCCCATGCAGAGGACCTTCTTGAGCTGGAACTTGATGGTGGACTTGACCTCGGTGATCTTGGCGGAGAGGTCGTCGGCGTGGGAGACGGGCGTGGGGAACTTGCCGGCCTTGGAGAGACCGGGGCCAAGGAGACGGGGGATCTGCTTGATGAGGGCCTCGGAGGCGATGAAGGCGTCGTACTTGCGGGCGAGCTTCTTGATGAGCTTCTTGTTCTTGTTGAGCTTCTTCAGGTCGTCGGCCGACATGGCGTCGACGCCGCCGTGCTTGGCACGATCTAGATCGTGCTGGTCACCGAGGATGCAGATGGCCATGTTGGGACGCGGGACGGCGGGCAGCTTGATGGTGCCAGAGAAACGCTTGTCGCGCTGGGGGTCGTAGTTCTTGAGGCCGATCTGGAGCTCGACCGTCTCGAGAAAGTTGCGCTTCTTGGTCTCATTGGAGTACTCGAGGAGCTCCTGGACTTGCGTCCGGACATTAGCTGCAGAGAGACGTGCGTTAGTATCGTGTGTTCTTGTTCCATTCCCACTTCTCGCCAGCCGATTCCATCAACAGCGAGCGAGTCGCACACGACGAGATGCTGAAGAGACAGAGAGACGACAATGGATTGGATTCACGTACCGACTGTAATCTTAGACATGGTGGCAGTCTCCCAAGAGGTATACAATTGGTGGTCAGGACGGAGTTGGTTGGTTCAAGAAAAAAGATTGAGCGGAGCCACGAGATTTAAATGATTTTGGGTTTTCTCCGTGGGACAATTTGCGCCTTGCTTGGTGCGCTTGGTGGGGTTCGAGAATCTGTGACAGGGCAAAATTTTCTCACGTGGCTTGTCACGTGCACGGGCGTAGAATCGACGACCTCACTGTATGAGTGCCATATGGGCAGCGGGTAAAGACGATATTGGGAGAAACAAACATATAGTTATTTAAAATGGCCAGTTGACTCTAATACCGAACCCCTTGAGTCATAGCCAACCCAAAATAATTGGTGAAGTTTATTCTTTAGCTTTGGTGAGTCAATCGGCCAACCCTCGAGGCAGAACGCCCGCAGCCATGGCTACTCAGCAAGATTTGCTGGACCAAGAGCTATTGGGGAATGCAGGCCAATTGACCAAATGGTTGGAAAGCCAACCCCAGCGGTCGCAGAATGAGTACGACTTTCGCTTTGAGCAGATTTATTCATGTACATTTTTATTGAAAAAAATTTCTCTGACAAAAATTCACTAGTCTTGCGGTTGTTGCGTTTGAACGCCTTTACTCCGAGGCTGCGCAACCGAAATCTGTCTCGGGCAACGCCTGCGTGAGGCTCTGCGGGCTTGTCGAGCAGTCGTCCAAATCCGAATCGCGGGATCTGCGCGACTGGGCATTCTCTTACGATGTCGTTCTCAAGCTCTTCAATTTTTACATTGACTGGAACGAGTACGACCACCACCGGTCCATGCGTCTTGTCCTCGATCTCATTGCTGTGCTGCTCCGCAAGAACCCAGACCAGCACGCCGCAGAGGGCACCAAAAATGCGCTCCTGGGCGATCTTATCTCCATCGTCTCGGGACGCTCGATGAAGCCCGTGGCAAAATCTGCCATTAAGACGTTGGACCACTTCCTCGGCAAGTACGTATTTACACTGGACGAGATTCGCGTGAGCTACGAAATCTACAGAAGCGATTGTCAGGGCCGCGAGCCGATCCAGGTCTGGGACATGCTTATCGGGGATCTTTTTGGCTGGATGTGTCTGCACTTTGTGTGCCCTGCGGCGGGCAAGTTGGTCGTGACCCTGTACAGGATGCTGCGTCAAGGACGCGGTGGCTCGGATCAGATTCCGACTATTGATCTGTGGCACTCGTGGCTTCTTGCGTTTGTCACAAAGGAGCCCTCTCTCGTCGAGCGCATCAAGAACTATGTGTTTCTGCCGCTGTTCAAGATTGACAGGAAAGAAGCCCTGCTATTCCTGCAAAAGATGAACAATGACCAGCCCGTGTCGGCATCGGCAAAGCTGCACGTGGATATTCCGGCTCTGATCCAGCTTGCGGCTCTCGAGACGGGGAAAAGAGTTGGTCTCGTCGAGGAGCCGGACCTCGACTCGGACGGCCCAGCCGAAAGCGGAGGCATTTCCATCATTTTGCAAGAAGAGGTTCTGGAAAGCGTCCTCGGTCACCCGTCGCACGAAGTTCGCTCGCTCGCTTTTTCCATCCTCATAGCCTCGCCGTCTACCACAAAGCCCTACTCGCTGAAGGCACTACAGCTTCTTCAGAAGCACCTGGGCGCCTTCTTTGCCGACCCCGACGCCAAATTTCGCGTCGACGTTTCGGCACGTGCCAGGGACATGTTTAAGCGCATCCGAGGGGCCATTTCCGTGCTGAAACGCAGCATCCCACGCGTACGCGCCAAAGCCGGCAAAGCGAAGAAACCAGAGGGCACCACGCCGGCCCTGTACAAGACGAATCTTATCGCGCTGCCCGAAGAAAGCTTGTTGCAGTGCTTGGCGTATCATGAAGACTTTCTCCGGTGGTATCTTGGATTTTTGTGTGAGGAATTGGTCCCAACGGCATCATACCAGCGCCACATTGCGTCGCTCAAGGCACTTGGTCATATTCTTCGTATGGAGGGCGAGAAGAGCAAGGCGTGGGAGACTGAAGACGACCAGACACTCTTCTTTGATGCGTTTGACGACAAATGGACTCGCGCGCTGTTTGACCTCCTCTTGGATCCGTTCGACGACGTGCGCGACGTCGCCTCTACCGTGCTTACATCAATCTTTGCGGATCAGCGATACCGGAAGTTCTCGCTGCTCGCCGCGGACAGTGAGGCGAAAAACCCTGCGAAAGAGCTTCGCGAGCTGTCTCGCCGTGCCAATGACCTTGCGCGTAGGACCGCCCGCGCGGACCACGCAGACGGCGTCGCGCGCGTGAATCAGCTCCTCTACCGATTCCTCGCCACGCCAGCCGAGCGCATCGCCCTGCTGTCGGGCATGATTGGCGAGCTCGAGAGTAAGATTGCCCAGGCAGAGGCGGACCTCGGCCGCGCGGTCCTCGAGGCGCCGGTGCACGGTGACTTTGCTTCGCTGTGCGGCATGTGGCAGGTCGTCGCGGAGCTCCCGCTCGCGGACGAGGACCTGCAAGCAGTAGGGAAACTACAAATGCGGCTTGTAGGATGCTGTCAGCGCGCGTGGGCATCTGTCAAGTATATCCTGTGTGACGACTCGCCCGAGGGACATCTGCCGTCGGAGCTGGAAGAGCTTGAGGGACTCGATACCAAGAGCCTCATCAGCTACAGTTTTCGCTCCATTCATGAATCGAGCAACTTGATGCGCATCATGATCCTGGCCATGCGGAACAAATCACGCCAGGGTGCCGTGACACCTAGTAAAGATGTATACCTTGGTATTGGAAGGCTGACGTTTGAGCAGCTGTCCAGCCTGAGACACCGCGGCGCTTTTACCAACGTCTCTGCCACATTCAGTGCCTGCTGCCAGCAGAGCCGACACTTGGAGCAAGCGCAAGACGACGAAGATATTCTGCTGACTTGGTACAACGGCGCCATGTACGCCATCAACTCCCAGGTTTCAACTACTCGTCGCTCTGCCGGTATTCCCTCCCTCATCACAGGCATCCTCTCCGCCAACGCGACCAACCCGTCGTTTACAACCGTCATGGACACGCTCATGAAGATTGCCAGCACCGAGGCCCAAGTGACAGAAATCGACGATACGCAGCTGCCTCAAGTGCACGCCTACAACTGCCTCAAAGATATTTTCAAAAACTCCCTCCTCACATCCCTCGGCAATAAGTCCGAGGCCTACCTGCCGCAGTGCCTCGAGCTCGCTGCCAGCGGTTTGCGCTCTGAAGTCTGGGCCATTCGCAACTGCGGCCTCATCTTCCTCCGGAGCCTCATCGACTGCCTCTTTGGCTCGCACGAGAGCAAGCACATGATTGAGGCCGGTTGGGACGGCAAGGCGAACCGCATCCCGTACCACCGATATCCGAAACTGCCCAAAGTGCTGCGGGATCTGCTCAAGTCGGGTCACGGGGTCATGGCCGTGACGTCGACGCTGTCGGCGGCGGCGGCGGCGGAGTCGGTGTTTCCAGCGCTGGACATTATCCGCAGAGCGGGACCGCCGGAGCTGCTCCGCGACGAGATTCAGAGCGACGTCGCGCACTACCTCTCCAGCAGCGTCTGGCACGTGCGGGAGATGGCGGCCAGGACGCTGTGCTCGTGCTTGCTCCATGACAAGTGGCTGAGCACGATCAAGCAGATATATGGGGAGTCACAGCGCGCTACTGGGGGCGCACGTCTGAATTATATCCATGGCGTCTTCTTGACTCTCAAGTTTGTGATTGAGAGACTAAATGAGGTGTCTCTTGATCAACTCAAAGGTAAGCATGGCCGCTAAATCTCAAGATTGGGAGAGACTTGTCACTAATCATGCGCAGCCGATCTACCAGAGCTAGTCGACTTTCTATCAAATTGCAATGCTGCAAACGACTACGCCAACTGTCCTGACGTTGTCGCTGCTTATCTCGAGGTTCTCAACCAAACATGGGCCGTGCAACTTGCTGAGGGCCTTCCACTACAACCGAAAACGCCTCAGCTGTCAAAACAGCCGAGCCTGGCCCTCTTCAAGTCGCAAAAGGTCATCAATGATATATTTTTAGCGTACCAAGCTTCCGATTCTATCAACGCCCTCCGCGACATCGTATTGAACCCTCACACCGGTGTCAACACTCTTGTGACCGCCCTGGAGACAATACCGAAACTCTGGAATCCTGCGAATGCAACAGAGCAGACGCTGCTATCCCTCTGTTCACTATACACGGATGTGGCGCTCCGCACAACGTATTTGGAAGCGCAGACCGCAGCGGTCGAGAATCTGGCCGATGTGCTCAACGCGCTCTCCAAGGGCGGCGAAACACGGAAACTACCAATTGATGAGCTGGCCAGCCTATGGGCTTGTCTGCCGTTTGGGCCTATGAGCCCGGCGTTCTCCAATGCTGTGATCCGCGCTGGCGGCGGCATCATTGCAGCGCTGCACGTTGCGGGCAAGCTTACGCCGGAGGGCCTGAGCAGCTGGGCGCTGCTGATGGCTGATGCCGGCCTCGATGACAAGGTACCGAACGCTTTGATTATGTGCTCCTGAAAGACCATTCCGTGCTAATTCTCCCCGCGTAGATTTTTGACGCTCGGTTTGCCGCTGCAGAGTCGTTCTGCTCCTTCTTCAACGTTATTGGCCCGCAATGCACAGCGCCGACCTTTCTCCCCGTCCTCCTCGCGCTGTACGACACGCTCAACGACGACGACGAAGAGGTCCGCGATCTGGGCTCCGCCGCCTTTCAGCACGTCGCGGGCGTCGCGCTCGTGCCCATCGAAGCCGCGAGCCGGCTGCTGCAGTGGCTCGCCACCACCTTTGGCGAGCTGCCGCAGTTCCGTGCCGTGCTCGCGAGCCGCATTGTCGGCGACGCCTCTGTCACCGGGGCGGCGGCGCTCGAGTCGTGGACACCCGCGGCGGAGCAGCTCACCGCCGCGCTGCAGTTTGACGACTCGCTGTTTGCGGTCGAGGAGCAGAACCTGTTTGTCGACGAGGTGCGCGAGACGAAGCGCTGGGTGGCCGTGTTTGAGAGCCTGTCGTGGGACGGGGAGAATGGTGTTGTGCTGGCGGCGCTGGATCGCTGGGTGCGAGGCGGCGTCGGCAAGATGAGGGAGGTGGTGCGCGGACAAGAGGATGGTCCGCTGGGATGGGCTTCGGACGCGCAGGTGTTTGCGATTGCTACGCGTATCTTGCATGGGTTTCTGGTGTTGGTCAAGAGTGGCTCTGCGAGCGACGAGTTGGTGGCAGAGGTGGCGAGACTGAAGCAAGAGGCTCTTGAGAAGGACAATGCTGTTTCACGACTGCTCATGGATGCACTGAATTGAACAGAAATACAGATATCAAGATGGGAGAAAGAGAAAAATCTGGCATAGAAATCGATACATATAGACCCTGCATTGGAAGCCGTATTTAAATTCTTTTTTCAATGTTCAAAAATTCACACGAGACAAATCCAACTACATCAACTTCGATGGTCTAGTACGCTAAAACGCCGAAAAAGTAAATCGAAAAAAAAAAAAAAAAGGCAAATATGCTTCGTGTAATGCACAATAAAAGGAGGGCGCGGATACGACACCCTCTACGTGTGCTTCTCTGCAGCCGTGTCGGGCGCTTTCCCAATTGACTGTAACGGAAGCGACGCGCTGCTCCTGCCGCCCATCTTGCCCAGTTTGGCCGCGAACTGCGTATTCTGCGCCTGCAGCTCGCGCACCTGACCCTCGAGGATGCGGCCGTGCTGCCGGGCCAGGTCGAGCTCCGCCCTCGTGCGCTCCAGCTCGAGCGCCATGCTCGACTTCTCCTCCTTTTCGGCCGCCTTTCTCCTCTTCCGCTCCGCCTTTCTCGCCTCGTTCTCGCGCTTCTCCTCCAGCTTGTGCAGCTCCCGCTGGTACTTTTGCTGCTGCTTGGCCGCCTCCCTGTCTAGCTTCTCGCGCAACTTGGCGCGGTCGCCCTGGCTCTTGTTCTGCAGCCGCGACTGCATGAGCGCCATCTTTTCGTCAATCTTGCGGCGCCGCTCCTGAAGCTTGCGCAGCTCCTTTTCACACGCGAGGCCGATGGAGGCGGGCGCGCCGGCGGCGTTTGGATTCGTGGTGGTGGACTTGGAGTCTTCGGATTGGCTGCCGTCCTTGTTGGCCCTTGGCTCTTGGCTGAGGCGCTTCTCGAGGGCAGAGAGAAAGGAGCGCGTGGAAGAGCGGTCGCTTTCCATGCCTTCATCCTCGTGCTCCTGGACGGTAATGGCAGGAACAGTGGATATGCTCTCCTCGCTGCTGTCGTAGTTGAGGCCAAGGCCATTTGCGACAACCGAGGATGCGATGCCGAAAACGCCGGTGATGATGCCGTATATGCCAGTGCTGCTAGGAATCGAGTTGTCGTCCTCGTCGTGACTCTGAAAGGTGCTATCACTGCGGCTGAGATGGTTCGTCGTGGTAGTGTGCGTCTCTGTAGTGGTGTGCTTCTCTGTAGTGGCTACCGGCGCGCTTCCCCCTGCGCCATTTACTTCATCTGCCGGTGTTTGCGTGGTAGTTGCCGTGACAGACTCACCCCATCCCCGGCGCGACCCAGCTGTGGTCCATTTGAGAAATTTACCAGCATCGCCGACGATGCCAGGCGGAGTGCCCTTCTCGATGAGAAACCGAGGGACACTGCCGCCAGGATCACTGCGCGTTACCATAAGCCACTCCACCGCCACTGGCCGAGCATCCTGCAGGCGCTCCGAGTTGCTCATCTTGGTATCAGAGCTTGCGCGGCGATCGTGGTTGACGGCTAGGTCAACCGCAGACATTGATCGCTTGGCCATGGACGGCTCAACGTGAACCTCTCGAATGATTTCCACAGACTCGTACTGCCCACGGATGATGCCCTGACGAGGCGGACACTCGCTGTGGTTGCATGGCTTTGAAACGATAATATACTGACGCAGAGCCCCGACTTGATTTTCTGCTTTATGGGAGAGGTCAGAGGTAAGCAACAAGGTGATGAAGTCTCGAGGTGAGGTAGGACCCGGAAACTGAGCGGACAATTGGAAAACTGGCCATGTTAGTAAATAGCCCAAGGGGAGCGAAGGGGTCTTGACATACCACTCAGATGGCCAGCATCATCAATGTCCTTGTTTTCCACGTGTCTGTCGGCTCCAATGCCTCGAATGTTGCCCTCACCCGGCGAGCCTTGGACCTTGAGACTCTCAGCAAACTCGCGCTCAAGGGCGATTTTCCAGTTGTCAAAAGATAGGCCCTCGTGGACACTCTGGCGGGCGAACCAGGCACCTTTGCCGTCTTTGCTAGACATTTTGAAGACATTGATACCTAGAGGATTTTCCTTGGGATTTACTTTGACCTCTTTCCAATCTTTGCGCAGCGCCATGGCAGCCTCCAAGGAAGCCGCCGGCTGATGTAGCGCTCGAGACCGCTGGGCGTCATTGCGTAAAACGGCGGCGGACTCGGTCTTGGCGCGTGCCCGTCCTGAACTTGCTGGTGTAGCGAGGGTGGCGGCAGAAGAAGGAGAGGGAATCGACTCGACGACGATCATGGACTGGGCGAAAATATGGTTCATGTAGGCGGCTAGGTCATCCTGCGGGAGGTCGGTCCAGTTGGCTGGGGCGAGAGCCTGCAGGGGCTCATGGGAGTTGGTCATGGTGATGATGATCTTGTCAAGCGCACGAGGCGCTCGAAAAAAAAAAAAAATTTAAAGGAAAAAGCCTGCCGAAGAAGATTGGTGATGCCAATGGCGCGGAACACGCCGTCGATGGCGCCGGCGAGACCGCTGGTGACGTGTAGAGGCGGACGGGATGGTGAGGCAAACGGCCAATGATGCGGCGCAGAAAAGGCAATGGAGGCGACGTGGGAGGATCGTGGACGGCTATGAAAAGATGTAGTCGGCACAAGGTTGTCATACAAGACTCGCAGCCACAAATCAAGGCTATAGGGCTGGTACTGAGATGTGAAATTTTCAGGAATTAAAAATGGTGTGAGGTGGAAAGATAGAGAGAGGCAAAGGCTTTCAAGGCGCTTCTTTGGCGGGCCAAGGCAAGGCGGGGGAGTCCAGTCCGGTGGAGATGTGAGATGCCGGAGTCTCCGCCCAAGTTGGCCCTTGAACCTCTTGCAATGCAAACTGAGAAAAAGGTGGGCGAATCCATACATATTTTTATATTAAAATTCCTACATTAAAATAATTGAATAAATTTGCAAATGTCCTACCCAGCCGATCCGACATTTGTAGATTTAGGCTTCTGCTGCGTAACCAGTGATGATGAACCAACCTGGCCAGCCGCAATAGGTTCCTTGATACATGGTAAAAGTGTTGAGATACGAGTGAACCTTGACGAGATGAGTTTTTAGTCTTTTTTCAAAAGAATTAAAAAGGGGGGACGAATGACTTTGGATGATGGGGTGCAGGGAACCTCCGTACTGCCACTTACAATAGTAGATGCGCAATTAGCACAATTGAGAACAATTTGGTGGACTTGATTAAGATGTCCGTGTATGCATAAGAAATATGCATCGAAACGAGAGAGAAAGTGCAACTTGGGCTCTGATATATTTCCCAATCGCCCACCCGTTTCCCGCCATGACCGTTGAGGCCCGCGTCATGGAATCTCAGTTGACGTCACTCGGCCGTCAATCAAGACCATCAGCTCGAGTCAGCTCCATCATCATTAGAGCTCGATTATGAACGTTGCATTCGCAGAGCTATTTGCTCTCTATATAAGCCGTCAAATTTGCACAATTCGTATCTCCCACTGTAATTGATAACTTCAAGCAACGAGCACGTCGCAACCGGTCGAGGCTCAGGCCATCGGCCTTATGGCTGCTCAAGCCATGGCTGCAAACGGCGCCAAGGTCGACATTTGCGGACGCACCCAACAGAAGCTCCAGAAGGCATCCGAAGCCCACGAGTATCAGGCGCCCGGCCAGATTATTTCCATTACCGCGCCGACATTAGCTCCAAGGTGGGCATCAACACCCTCGTCGACGAGATCCAGCGGCGGGAAGATTGTGTGTCTGCGTCCTGGTTGAACAATGCAGGCAGGCATCAGCAGCACCTCTGGCGACGTGGTCGAGGCGCAGGAACTGCGCACAGCGCTCCTTGACTCGGGCGACTTCAAATTTCGACGAGTGGGAGAGCGTCTACCGCACAAACGTCACGTCCATGTTCTTCACCACGGCGGCCTTTTTGCCGCTGCTGCAAAACTCGACTGAGAAGCACGCTGGCTGGTCTGCCGCGCCGTCATCAACATGACATCCATCTCCGGGCCCCATCAAGTCAGCCCAGCACCATTTTGCGTACAACGCGTCCAAGGCGGCTGCACAACACTTGACGCGCATACTGGCGGCTGAGATTGCGGCAGCCGGTCTCAAGATTCGCGTCGACAACAGCATCGCGCCGGGTGTGTTCCCCAGCGAGATGACAGCCAAGGACAGCAATGACAAAGCAGAAGAGCTCTCTGCCCAAGGACAAGTTTTGGAGGGCAGATTCCCGCTCACAGACCTGGCCGTGACGAAGACATGGCACACACTGTACTATCTACTGCTGTGAACCCAGTACTTGCACGGGCAGAAAGTCGTGGTTGATGGTGGCCATGCACTCAGTGCTACCATGTAAAGTGTTTGCCAAGATGTAACAGTAGAATCATTATCCGAATAAAATTTAATTCAAACTCCACCTCGTTATCAATACGATTCTTCACAACATTTATACGATTTCAACGTCATACTCTTGTACACTAATCAATCTTGATGCACACCTTGCCAAAGTGCTTCCCAGACTGGAGATACTCGTATGCCTCTTTGAGTTGTTCCAGACCAAATACCTTGGAGTCAACTACAGGTCGCAGACGCTCGGCGTTGGCGTCAATGGCACGGCACATGTCCTCGAGCTGCCCTCTGTTGCCGACGAGCACGCCACGAGCAGTAAACAGGTTGCTGAGACACTCGAGGAAGCCCGGCTCCTTTTCGCCGTCTGCACCGCCCACGAAGCCGATAATGGTAATTACACCCGCAATCTTGATGGCCTTGATGCTCTGACGCATGGACGTCGGGCCGGCCACCTCGATTACGTGGTCGACGCCGACACCGCCGGTAATCTCGCGCGCCTTGACGCCCCAATCAGGCGTCTCCTTGTAGTTGAGGACGTGGTCGGCGCCGAGCTCCCTGAGGGTCGCCTCCTTGTCCTTGGAGCCCGTGGTAGCAATGACGCGCGCGCCGGCGGCCTTTGCAAACTGCAGCGCCGAGATGCTCACGCCGCCGGTGCCCTGCGTGAGCACCCACTGCCCCGCGGTGATTTGGGCGTCGGCGGCCAGGCCGTAGAGGGCGTTCCAGGCCGTCAGCGCCGAGCAGGGCAGCGTCGCGGCCTCGACGGCCGAGAGGGCGCTGGGCCGGTGCACGAGGCCCTGCTCGTTGAAGGCGCCCACGGCGCGGAACGCGCCGTCAATGGCGCCGCCGAGGCCGCTGGTGACGTTGACGGCGTCATTGGGCCCGCCAATGTGCTCCTGGTTGAAGAGCGTGATGACCTTGTCGCCCGGCTTGAAGCGAGTCACCTGCTTGCCGACGGCGAGGACAGTGCCGGCGCCGTCGGAGCCCGGAACAACGTTCTTCTTGGCGGCGAAGGGATACTTGCCAAGAGGGATGATGAGATCACGATACTGGTTGGGTTAAAAAAAGAGTTAGCCTGCGTCTTGAAGATGGGGGGCTATATTTGTCGGCAAACAAGGAAGCTCACATTGAGAGACGCAGCCTCCACTACAAATCGTCTTGTTAGCATACAATGGGGGTTTTTTTTTGTTTCAACCGCAGGAAACAAGAAACATACATTTGACCAACACTTGACTATCGCCCGGTGGAGTAACGGCCACCTCGTTGAGCTTGAGGGCAGCGAGGCCTTCGCTGCCGTCTATAGAGCTAACTGTCCATTGCTTGGTGGTGGCGGGAATCTGAGCAGTCATGATCTATTGATGAGATGTACCATGTACCGTGTCGAATGTCTTGATGTTGAATTACTCAAAGGCATCTTTATTGAAGAGGGGTGTATTGCCTTTATAGTAAACAAAGTCGGAAGTTTGAAGCCCAACTGTATTTTTAATATTTGTCTTCATCTCGGCTGAGGTCCACGCTGCCCAGACTTTTGACGTCAATGAGACCCGCACCTCATAAAGAAGAGAATGACCTGTATGAACAATTAGTCACAGGAACATGTAGGGACCCCAACTTTTCTGCTGAAACGGAACATGATGATTCTTGAGGATTTGGCATCGTGAATCGGGACATGTTCATATTCCTTGACTACTCGCTCTTCACTGTTCAGCCAATCAACGCATGGCATACATTGGCTTTCCGCACAGCGTTGGCCGCGATGCCGCCAACTACCGCACAAGTCCAGATCCGCACTTGGTGGGGGTGTCGATGCGAAAACATGGAGAATTTAATTCAACTTGGGTCTATTGTGGCTGTGATTTCAAACCATTTATTATAAAGCATTGCTTATCAATCTAACTTGGCTTGTTGCCTGTACCCCTTGAAAACTTGCTCTCAAGGAAATCTTCCATCGGTCCGCGGGGATTCGAAGTCAAATTCTTATTCACGAAAAATCGTTTAGCCTTCATTCAAGACGGTAGAAATCACCCCATGATACGTACCTCTAACTGTGACTTGGATGCGTCTTGTACCTGCCCCGAAGTCTTGTTTTTGGAGCGTACTCCAGAGCTGGGAGGATCGTTGACCTGGGCACCCGTCTGGCGTTCAGGTGAAGGGGACTGTCTGCCTTCGGACATGGCGTTGATTTTTTTTCTTCTTGTCGATGGGTTTGGTATGTAGAGAAAGATTGGAAATGCAAATTGAGATGTAAGTTCCGTTCGACTTCGGATATATGTTATATACTTATGACAGCATCCACTATTGTTGAAGCTTAATTGCGTATCAGGTGCTCAGACTGAGTTTCCTTGATGTCAGGATGACACAATGGAATTCTTGAGCCTCAGATTTTGGTAGCTATCATACTGAGGTCACCTCATTACCCGAGTCTTTTGTTTTGTGACTAAATATGACGGCATCACGATGACGCAGATTGGAACCACCGATCGCGCGACCGCCTCGGAATAGCCATTAGCGTTGGAAAGAGAACAAGACTTGAGTATCATGTACGTTTTGAAACTTTTCGAGTCTTTTCTGTAATGAGATCCTATTCAAATTCTTTATTTGTACCCGTACCTTGGCAAATGTCACAGTGCACGTCTTTTAATTCGACTGTACTAACGTAGAATCGCGCAGAGCATCGACTCGGGAATGTCCACCCCAGAAGCCTTTCAGGATCCATGACAGTTTACATGATGCCAAGCCGACATTACAGCGCTGGCCAAAGATGCGGCTTACAGTTGTCTTCACATCGATTGTGTACGCCTTCCCCGAGGCCGATCAGGCAGCCGCTGAGAAACCATGGCATATACAACTCGGGACGGTAAGACACAGTTGATAGTGAATGTATCCATCGTGGCAATGACAAATGGAGATAGGCGCACTCTACACTGTGTCATGCTTCAGACTTGAGGTGGCCCTTTGTAGACGTAGCGCAACTCTGGTCTGAGAGGAAGCCCAACTAGGCAAATGCGAATCGCCCACAGTATCACAGTTGGCGAAGCCTGTTATTCGGATGTGCGCACATCCTCTTCGTTGATCAAAACTTTGGCGTGATTGCTATGGATTTGGCGGGTAATATCCCAGGCGAAAGATTTACCTTTGATGCTCGCGGTGATGGCCATATTTTCGAGTGCCTCGAGGCCATTATTGACTTGTGATTGGTGGCGGATTCGGGCCCAAGATTCGAGGTGCTCAACAGCATCGTATCTGTGAGTCGAATTCGTAAGTCGGACAAAATAACAGCCTCTAGAAAGGAACAAGATTGATTTTTCCACCATGTTTGCACCCACAGACCTTGGTTATGGTTTTGTAGCGGCTCTTTTCGCTCCTTGTTGGTCGGTATGAACCGCCCCGGTTGCAGCGAAAATGGCACATCACCCGGCCAGTCCAGCGGCATTTGCTCCTCTGAATAGTGATTGCGTATCCATGGGAGTTTGCCACGCCATGAATAGCCTTGATAGCTTCTTCATAGGTCTGGAAAGGCTCTTCTTCGATTGTGGTGGGCGATGGCATGAGGGGGTGTTGAAGAGTGTGAATTGGCCAGTGGGCAATCTCGAAATTCGGTCTTGGGTATTGCCATCGAGCGGCCACAATAGCATAGTTTGATTGGCTGCCTACGGGCAGCGTTGGCGTACAATGGGTCCGGAACAACGCTATACCGATTGCGGGTTAGAGTGGCTACGTATTCTTTTCGGGTGGTCATGTTCTCTGTTTCCGCAGCGATCAACTTTTAATGGCTTGCAAATTCCACGAGTGCTTTGCTCACAATGATGTAAACAAGAAAGGACGTGTTATTATCATGTGTGAGTTTGAGTCTCAGATCCTCCACAGTCGACAAAAGGGTTCCGCATATGAAAAGAGACCATATCGTCAAAAGTATAGATGCATTTCTCAGTGGACAATGTCCAAGTGCAATGCAAAAGTGCAATGATAATGGATGCAATGACGGTAATGTTATTTACTATAATTACTATATGCGGATATTTACTGACCCTTGTAAATAGCCGTCGCGTTGGCAATGAAAGCGTCGAATACTCCATCGCCGGTGGTTGGGGTAATGGAGTTGGGAACAACTTTGCCGGCATCACTGAGGCTGTCGACAGTTTTGGCCTTGGTCTTTTCAACCCACCCTTGAGCCGCCTTGTACTCATCGTCGGCCTTGCTCTTATCGCCATTATCAATGGCAGCCAGCATTGAACTCATGTGCTGGCTGGCCTTGGCCCACTGCATGGCGACAGTTGACCAAGGAGCGACCTCTGTAGCAAAAGGCTTCATGGCCATTCCGGGCAGGACATCAGGCAGGCTGGCAATGAGCTTGAGGCGATCCGCCAGAGCGCTGCTGCTCTGGTTCTTGTGAGAGTTACGCGCGGCCCAGAAATCATCGATATCCTTGCTGAGCTGAGGAGCGCTTTCGATGCTCTTGCGGTATGGCCAGTTTTGGTTAATGTCGACAAAGGCGACGAGGGCCGCGTGGACACTGTTATCCTTGCCGGCAAGCTCTTGGATGACAGCGGCCCAAGATTTCTTGGCATCATAGGCAGGGCTGTTCCACGAGTAGTCACCGTAGTTGCCTAGGGCAATCATGGAAGCGTACGACTGAACCATGGGGTTGGAGGTGAAGCCAATCATGTGCTTATAGAGGTCGGGAGCGCGCCCAGTCAGCGGGTTCAAGAACAAGCGAAAGGGCTTGTCATCGTTGACGGGGAAGTTGTCCCAGATAAACAGCTTGTCAGTGACATACGTAGAATCCGCACGAACGACGCTCTCAACAGTGATCTTGTCGGAAAAGACACCCTCGCCAGTCCATTGCACTCTAATGTTTTTGTCTAGCTGCTTTCCAAACTCGCCCTTGTAAGGGTCGGGAGCACTGCCCGCGTAGTTTGTGGGGACAGTCTCTAGGTCAGTGAGACCGTGGTGAGCCTTGATGTATTCCTTTTGTACGCGGTTGAGGTAGTAGGCCTGAGCGTCGGCGATCCAGTGCCAGTCACCGTTGTTAGGAAATTTTGTCTTGTCCGAGTCGCAGTGGAACTTGAGAGGAATATCATCTAGAGCAATGTAGAAGCTGGAGACACCAAGCTTGCGTAGTTGCTCAAACTTGGAGACGGTAGCGTTGAAGTCGGCGTCGGAGGTATAGCAGAGATCCAACCCCGGCGAGAGTGCGTAGGTAAAGTCAACGTGATTCGCGTTGGCAGTCTCGATGAGATCCTTGAGCTGATCAAGATCCTTGCCACCATAGAGCTCGCGCCATGTAGCACGTAGATAAGGATCGCTCTTTGGAGTGTAAACGTAGGTGTTTATCTTGTGCTGACCATAAAACACGTATTGATCCTTTCGGGCTTGATGCGACCACGGAATGCCGTAGAAGCCTTCAATTGACCCACGGATGGGCATCAGCGGCCAGTCACGGACCTTGACGCCTGGGACACTGCGCGTGTCATTTACAAGCTGGCGAAGAGTTTGGGCGGCATAGAAGGTGCCGCGGATATCAACACCGTTCAGAACAACAGTAGGGTGGCCGTTGTACGTGCCAGAGCCCAGGACGTAGCCCTCAGCAGCGAGTCCCTCGGCCGAGTCGCCAGTGAGCGCCTTTGCCGCGGCGGCAGCGGCTTCATTCTGAGTAGCGGTGCCAATGTAAATCTGCGTGCCTTTGCCAGAGGCTTGACGTGAGACTGTGGCTTTTCCGCCAGCATCAGCGACGATGGCCTGGATAGCCCTGATTGTAGGCGCATCGGTGGCGTTGCCGGTAATAATAGTGACATGGCTGTTGAGACGCACAGTAGAAGCACTCGAGGCGGAGATTTGTTGGGGAGGGGGCCAGACGGCGGGCAGGTTGCTTTTCTGGTCGGAGGCGCTCTTTAAATCAATTTGCGCAGCATAAACATTGTTGTTAGTAACCGGGTTGGCAGCGACGGGCCACGAAAGAGCGACAAAGGAGGCCCAGAGGGCTGTGACACGTTGTAGATGTACCATGACGAGAGTTGAAGTGTAGGAAATGACGATGCGCAGCGAAGATGGCGTCCAGCAAGCTATGTATATATATACGACATTTCTGGGACTCCAACTACGTGAAGAAGACAAGTTCCCGGGAATCGGGTGCCACCAATTGATTTTGTGTAGCTATTGTTACAGTGATTGTGGAAATACTCTTTGACTTTTTCCGCCCTGTCCGAAAATAATGGCACTAATAAAAGGGTTCAAATCTTAGCAAGTGGTCGGCGATGCATCTAATCTATACGTACCCCTCGAGTCAAACGATGGAGGCGGGGAAGGTGCGGAGAGGGATCTGTGTTGTATAGATTACTCGACAACTTGCTCGGCCGAGTTGCTTAGAT
This sequence comes from Beauveria scarabaeidicola, assembly GCA_037289395.1. NCBI lineage: Eukaryota > Fungi > Ascomycota > Sordariomycetes > Hypocreales > Cordycipitaceae > Beauveria > Beauveria scarabaeidicola. Next base: position 1,902 of record JAEIJG010000244.1, on the reverse strand, counting down.
TGATTGGGACAACAATTGGACAGCAATTGGGACAGCAATTGGGTGGCTCTCGCTCTTTGATGCCTTGCGGCGCGAGCGTCGTTGCCCTTTCGACATGAGCCTCCCGTTGTAACGTTGCAGGCAATACAGGGCCTACTGGGTTATCGCATAACAACTATCAGATTGTTAGCCTTATTAATGCGAACCGGGGCGTGCTAGCTCGCACTATTTACTCAGTACAATCCGTGCGTGTCAGTGGTGTTGGAGCTATAACACAGCCAAGTTGTGGGTATAACACAGAGCTACCGAGTTAGTTAGTTTTCCGTGGTCAAGTCAAAGAAATGACACGGCCGGCAGACGGTGAATTTCTAGTTGCAGATCAGCTCATACATGGTCTTTGATTCAGGATGAACTTGCTTCTTGCCTGCTCGAACCGTGTCTTTGCTCGTCACCGCTCTTGTCGCTCTCACTGCACAATTGACATGCAGACCGCATGTGGCTGGCTGAATGACAAAAACTTGCCGTAAAATGTCCCGTTGACCCCCTGCCTACAGCGCAACTAAAGATGCAGGCAGACGTGGTGTATGCCGCAGGCGAGGCATACTTTGTATGTGAAGAGATATTGCGGTGTACATCTGATGAATGAACAGCGCATTTATTACATGTCCTATTTTTATATTTTTTTACTTTTTTATATATTTTTTATATTTTTTTGCTTTTTTTAACAAGAAAAATATTCTTGAAGCAGTCTGTTGGCAGTTTCATTTAGCTCGTTCTATCTATAGGTATTAATACTCTGTTGTCACCTTCTGTTCAATCTACCGCTGCTGTTTCCATTGTATCAAACTACGCTTTTTTGAATAATGAACCATAAAAGCCCACGTTGGGGCTTGTGGGCTACAATATCTACTCAATATCGGGCTGCAGTGACAATGTCACACACGGCCCTAATACCCGACGACGACTTCATCATCAGATGGCAGAGCGGCAAGATCCAAGGGACAAAGGCCGTCCGCCGGCCCACGACTGCTTGCCAAGCCTGCCGAGCGTCCAAAGTGAAATGCGAGGGAAAGCAGCGTTGCCGCCGCTGTGTATCGCGGGGCATTGCTTGTGTTTATACCAAACCCAAATCCAAACTCAAAAGCACAGACTCTGGAACAAACGCCGCCGTTATTCTGAATAAAGCAAGCACTCAGAATGCCCATGTGCCCGCAGTCATGGACGACCAATGCATGACATGGTCGCCGCCGCCGGCCTTGACAACTGGGAACACAACACAGAGAGCAACAGAGTCTAGCAGCAGCGATGATGGCTTCTCTTTGAGCCAGAATTTCTCTGAGATTAACGATCAGACGTCCTTTCTCGAAGCTCATGCCCTCGACAACATGGTCTCACAAATTGATGGGGCGCTGATGGCTATGGAAGCAAGTACTGTCTACAGTACACAATTTTCCGGGTTTAACATGCAACTCAATCCTTCTGGCGCTTTCGATATGGCACAATCCGCTGCTATTTCAGAATGCGGCACCGGTACAATCTTGCCTGTTCTCAAGGTCCCGGTACCGGAAGCAGACGCCTTTTCGATTCCTCCTCAATCACCCCCAACGGCGGAGTCTTCCTCTAGGCTAATTGCATATGCCAAAGGATGCTCTTGAAAAGAAAACCCGTCAAGATGTTGACAGGACTATGGAAAATAGGAAGACAAGTGGCATCCCCACGCCACTTCTGAGTTCACGATACTTTGTGGAAATATCATAGAATGATCCCTTGCGATCTTGAATACACTGAGCTTGTTTATTCTATACCCCCTTTTTTTTGGAATGGGCAATCTCATGCAATATGCAATTTGCTTGGAATTCAGGTCTACATCAATCAAGCCGCGTATCTATAACTTGAGCTGTTTTCTTCCTCCCTTTTTTTTTC